>QVIK01000516.1:5548-22138 GCA_003957845.1 Oidium heveae
AAAAAAAAAAAAAAAAAAAAAAGAAAAAGGGAATAATCTATGCAGGGCGAGAAGTATTGATAGTTTTTGTTTAGATAGATATATCTTGGATTAAAGCTACAAATTCTAGTTTATGGGATTGATTAATGGATGAACCAACATGATTTTTCTTTGTTTACATATTTCCTTACTTGGGTTTGAGGAAAAAAAAAAAATTTTTCAATGGAAAATACCAGGATCACATTGTAGCTAGAGCATAATTGGTCAAGGAGACAGGCCTGCGGTTAGATTTTTTTTTCCATCTTGGGTTATACTAGCAGGGGTATGGGTAGATTTAGAGTGACGCGCCAAAAAGATTATGGAAGGTCGATATGTCGATATGGGGGCTGTGACAGAGTTATGACACGATTTAAATATTTTAATAGTAGTTTAGTAAGAAATGGTAAGCGTGGATTGGTTGAAAACTGATACGCGCCAATCAATGAATCTAAAAGGTCCAGATTTGTGCAAAGTGGGGGGTGGGGGGAGGGCATTTGACTTTCTTGGAGGGGGCAAATAAAATTTCCCTATTTTTTATACTACACAAATTTTAGTTATGCAAGGTAAAAATCTTTAGAAGAACTGAGGGTGAGCGTAGGTAGTGATTATATAATAGTTCTGTGCATGGTCCCTTAGCAATTCCCGGTAAAATTGCAGAGTGGAGCAATGTAATGGGAAAGAGGGTGCTAACACTTCTTCCAATTTGGGCATGATCTTAAACCCCCCCCCCTCCCCCAAATAGTCTGTTCTTGTTAATTTTAATCATGCAAGTGAAATTATGTAGAACTTGTGCAAAACTAAAATAACGTAGAAGTAATTAATGTACAAGGGGTAAAAATCAAACAAGGGTAAATATATATGAAGCATGGGTCTAGAATGTACATGGGTATGTACTAGGGGTACGACTCTAGCTTGGGTACCGTCATAGCGCTTACTAGTGCAAGGGTTCAAATATATTGAATGCGCTATGACACTAATAATACTAGCGCACGCCCAACGACGCTAGTGAGAACTAGTGCGCTTTGACGCCAACTAACTTGTTTGCTACTAACCGCCACTAGTGGAAATTAATATGTGGGCTGGGCGCTTAGAGTGATCGTCGGTGGAATACTTTGGGTCTCCCACTTTTGTATTTTCCTCATTCACTTCACTTTCTCTTCTCACCAACCCTGTCACTCAATATGTATATAGTCTGGTGTTCCCACCACTTTTCTTCATCATCATCATCACAATTACTTTACTTTAACAACATTATATAATTCTTCTCTCACAAACAATAAGGATCGTTCAAACTATTATCTCTTCATCTATAAAATACAATTCCACACATCATAAGTGAATATCATTTTATCATTATTAACAGTTCTTTCTCTCCACAATCATGAAACCTTCAATGATAAAGAAGAAAATATATATATATTTTTTGCTGGTTTTCTTCCGTCCCGGCGTTGGTAGAATGGGTCATATGTTGGCTGTAATCCTTCCTAATTTTTAGGTCTATCAGCAATATATTTCCGAGTATGTATATCCAGTACCCTCCCTCAGTTTGTTCCTGCTTGACCAATGAATGAGCTTTCAAGATTATCAATTAAGCCCGCCCCTATCGTCATTCATAATCCTAGTCAGCTTTGGTGTAAAGGCTTGTCAGTGCTCATTCAACCCCAGTTAGTCATCATTTCAACTTCAACCTAACATTGGCGCAGAGAGGCTCAACTAATTGACTTTGGGGTAAGTGGAAATTGATTATATTATTTTCGTGCCTATTAGTAAATGTAAACCAGACTCTAGCTTGCTTCTCGGTGTCCGAGATGGCCGTTTCTAGGCGATGAAACAAAAGATACAGATGGAATCAGGAGTAGGTTTAAAATTCTTATAAAAAGTGAAATTGAATCGCACCGCTTTAATTGAAGTGCGCAATCCACTGCAGGGAACTGAGATACTCTGTTTTTTCCGACTGTGAAAAAAAAATAGATTTCTATACATCTATATAATACTTAAAGTACTGCAGAACGCCACCTTATAGACTATTGCCCCCCCCCGCGACATTTTGCCGGTTTCACTCAAAGTGGCTACTTCCAAGAGCAGAAGCCGTTTGAAGCTAGGATGTGAGGACGAGTGCTTCACTAGTAATTCCCTCATTTTGTGCTGCTCAGGGTTGAGCCGATGTAACTAGATTTCATTGGAGACATGTCCGGGAATTGTGGCCGCTAATATTGCATATACTGCAGCTACTCCTTTATTGTAAAATTGTCCACTCAGCTAATTCGAATGATGAGGAACTACGGCGTGTTGAAGTTGTGGGCCTACCACGCGTTGACACTATCACGGAATTCAGAACCCGAGTATTTTTATCAAGGAGTTCTTTGATGGAATATGTCAAAATCAACTGTTGATGAGGGAGATACGAGTCATATACTTGTTGAAGTTGACTCAATATATCTGCGAAATTTAGGGTCTCTAGAGGTTGAGTGGCTGGCAAACGTTCTGGCTGAACTTATCACCAATGTACATCAAAGTCATCAGCATTAAGTACTCGGCATTCTCCTGCTTTACCTTAATTAACCCTGCAACTACAAGATATACCTATAGATTGAGTAAATGTGTTAGAAAATAGTTCTTGTATTTGCGCTAAAGAGTTTAAATATGGTTTTCGCGCCAGACTCATAGCGTGCCATGATATGTTTCTATTGATGTTTTCCATAGAGGCTGATTACTAGCAGACAAGTTGTGGGTTTTCTGATAATTACTAGTGACACTTAGGGAGCGTACTTGCTCGTCACATCCTCACTCAAGCTTCATACAAGCCTCAAGCATATCATCAGTAAAAACCTGAAGCCAATTCTTGAAAACTGCATGTGCACCTTCAACTCTTGATATCGAAACATGGCCAAAATGCATCATTTGTCGAGTAAAAGCAACAACAAACCTCTCCTTATTACGAAGCCAAATTTTTGAAAGGTAAGAAAAAACTCTTTCTAGAACCAATTCACGTAGTTGCTCAAGCCGTTCATTATGTTCTCGACCGTAAGTGAGTTTATTAGGGCTTACCAGTGACCTATAAATTCTTTTCAACTATCTTCTGACCCAAATGACGAGCGGTTTTCAGCGAGATTGTATTTGTTAGTATTCCAAGTGTATAGCAAAGGATTAGAGCGAGGAAAAACTGCATTTAAAGCATTCATTAATGCTAGTTCACGACCAGTAACGAAAACCAAGTTATCACAGTTAATACCATGAGTGACAAAGTATTTCCTTAACTGATTCATTGCCCACGAGTAGAGCTCTTCGTTTTAGAATCGCAAAAAGCAATAGAAATGTGTAAAGGTCTCGATAGTAGCTGTCACACCTACTTCATGCAATAATGGCATCTGGTATCTATTTGTCTTATACATGCTATCCATTAGGTAGATCATGTCTGCCTTAAATTTTCTAATCATTGTTCGTACTGATGTCGGACTGATAAATAAGCTAGCCAATTTATCAGACTGATCTCGAATTAAGGTATGCCAGATATCACGATTCACCAATGTGTCTAATAGAGCTTCTATTCGAGCTCTGACATACAGCATTTTTCTTTTATTTGGACATTTTAATACTTTGAATGTATGGGGTCGTCGAGATATTTGTTGAATTTGTTCTATTAGAGCACTTATAATGATCCGAGGCTTTGTTCCAACGCTGCTTAACTTATCAGCAGTTTGCATTTCGCCTTACGTCCGGAGTTTTGCACTTGAATATGCAGCTAAAATTTCTATAGACTCATGATTATGTTCCCATACCACTCTTTTGGACAACTAAATATCACCACTTTCATTTTCTCTACATATTTGGGCTTGAAATGGGCAACCTTGATGCAAAGTCGAAGTATCTCTTATCCGTGCTTCAATATTGGCCTTGCCACCAAGGACGCATACCATAATCTTACCTTTCATCAATCCTCCTGTCCTATTTCCTGCGGTATTAGTACGCCGGATTTTGAAACAATACCCATTTCTTAAAGCGAAAGCCTTCTCTACTTCTGTTATCTCCTCAAGTGAGGTATAGTAGACATTTGTATAATAATCTGAATGAGTAACCGTAGACATAATGGAGAATATGATTCAAAATTAAGATAATTTGTAAGCAAAATTTTGTAATTATTACAAGCGTGTAGTTAGATTGATGATGAAGCCCTGAAGATGTATGAGGTAGCTGTGCTTGTAAATACTACCTTTCCCAGGTAATACACTTATAACAATTGAAAGAAATAAATTGTGTGTGAGGGCCAGCTACAGATGGGCAAGGGTTAAATGAGCGCTAACAAGGATTTATATAAAGGCTGACTAGGATGATGGAAACGATGGGGTATTATTGATAAGTTTGAAAGTTCATTGGCTAAGCAGGGATAGACTAGATATACAAAACCCGACGGCGAAATATACAATCCCTATGTTTCCTTTCTAGACTACATTATGTCTCAGAAGTTCACTGTCTATCCTGTCAAAATATCCAAACCATGCCTTTTTGCTTCTCATGTAAACGATGATCTCTTCGAAATCATGTAAAATATTCTACTGTGGATAGAGAATACAGGAAAAGTGGTTGGAATATCAACGATATGGAGCTCAATCTTTAGTTGGTCCTCCATCAGCGTCTACAATGGCTTGGCATCTGGCTGGCATACCGTCGAGGAGTTGTTTCCAAAGGTCTTTAGAACATATAGTATTCCATGCCCCTTTTACGATCGAGCAAAGCCTATTGTGTGATTACTGCCTCTCTTCTCCAAAATATGGGCAACGGAGTTTTACAGTCTTTTTCCTTTTCCCAAACAGTCTTCACAGTATTAAGGTCGGGTGAATTTGCTGGCCAGTGTATATGAACGATTTGCCTTTCTGTGGGCTCCTTCAGCGTCCTCTCTCTCTACTTTATGAGCTGGAGCATTATGTTAGATCACAGGTAGCCGTGGTCTCATTACAAATATGCCATGTATGAGGGGAACATTATTCTCACAGTAGCTCCCTGAATTAATGATTCCCTACTCATTCATTCCCCAATAAAATATAATAGCTTTTTTTTTCAGACCTAGCAAACATCGACACAAGTCAAAGAATACCCTTCGACAGTCTTCATGTTATTTTTAGTAGAGAAAAAATTTCAATGTAAAAAACAAAATACCCACCTTTCCCGTTACCCATTCTCGAGATTGTTGGACACCCATGTCAAGCCCAAATTTCGTCGGTCCACAAAATACTCATCCACTAGTCTAGAATTCAATCAATTCATGTCTCTGCCCATGCCTTGCGCTACCGTCTAGTCTCAAGAGATGCCGGAGGCTTCCACTGTGCAGGATGACGCTTGTATATTAAGAGAGTGGATTCAGAGGCGCTAAAATAGAAGCTAATGCGTCAGAGTGTCTAGCTTGTATGTTCTAGGCCTAAGGCATATTGTTCAGATCTGCCTATTTAGTTCCCTGCTATTTCTACTGTTGCTGCGTCAACCTCACTCATTCATTGCTGAATGTATATTTAAATATCCTGTTTCCTTCGTTGGACTGCTGTAGGTACCTACCTGTCTTCCAAAAAAACCCTTAGTTTATGTTTTAGTTTAAGAAATCCAACTAACCTCTGCTTTCCTCGAATTCGTTAAAACTCTCTATACGAGAAGGGACCTTAGTTTCTCTTATCAACCTTGACCCTACTGAATAGACGTTGTGGACGCCCTAATATATATGCTTTCTATCCCTTGTGCCCCTCAAAAGTCGGCCCATGTCTGACATTCTGAGAGCTTAACTAGATCAATTGATTAACCTATAACATTTAAATATTATTTCTTGTCTCGTGACTCTATTTTCCTACAATCTGTAACTTAGAGTTTCTTCCATAAACCGAGGATATTGAGCTATGACCAACGTAGCTAATGCCATAATTTTAACACTGTAGCCCCCCTTCGCAAGGTGCCTTTGTGTGATCCCGTCGCTAACACCACAATGACTGAACGGCCCCGAGGCAAGTTCCAGATAAGTCATCCCACAGTTGACACTTAACGACCTTATGTTTTCTACAATGAGATCTATAGCCTCACATGAGGCACTTGAAGCAGAATATTTACATTCTGGAAGTAGCTGCTTTACGACGCAGACAGCAGCCTACTTGTCTTGGGGAAATTCCTGATTGGCTTGCTATACACGGTTGATATTTGTCCGCATCATGAAGGGCTAAGACCTAAAGAAATTTAAATTAGATTTAAAGAATATTTACACCAACGGCTTACTTGAGGCACTGATCCCCTAGTAAAATTTTTCTCGAGGTCGAAGTTGGGTTATTTGTGAGAAGCTCACCATTTTTTGAGGTTTATTATTATTTAGCCACTGCAAACGAAGGTCTATCTAGTGGTTGACCCCACTTTGATCGATATTCAATACGAGTTCTTCTTCCCTCTAGTAAGAGTGAGTGTAGCAACCAAAATAAAACTAATAATATAAAAATTTGATAAATAAATTTAATTTTGGAAACTGCAAGATTGTCCGGGGGGATGGGGGTGGGTGTGGGGGGGGGGGAATTAGAGAGATGTGATGAGATGTTTGTAAATCTACAAATCGAGACTAATTCTTTTATTGGATTTCAACCAGTAGCGAGTTATCAGGGGTATATCCCTGAAGCGAACCTAAGCCCCACTCTACAAAGTACCTTGTGATAAAATGTAGGGTACTGTCCCGACGCGTGTATTATGGGCCAAATCTACAAGTTCCAAAACACGTATTTTAGTTCTGTTTTATCTTTATTTACAACAATTATCTAAGATTCGAAAGTGCATTTACGAGCAATCAGGAAATCGAGTTTTTTTTTAAATATTTATTTTTTATACAGAATAGAGCTTTAATACGAAAATAGAAAACAGAGTGAGTAGTTTTGGTTTTTTTAGAGGGGAGGATCAAAAAAAGAAAGTGTCTGTGAGTGTCACGAATTGGCATTCGTTGGAGAGGAATACAAAGACGTAATAATGTTGTTGAGTGGTAGGCAAGGCATTGAAGGTATTGATAGGTACGTGTATATTATCATTATTATTATTTTTTAATATCCCTCCCCCCCCCCGAAAAAAGATGATATATTCCTGCAGGACTTGTACGAAAACTGCCTATTCAAGATCATCAAGTCAAGCATTGGTTACCACAGTGACAATTAGTAGTATCACGTGAAAACTAAGGTTAAGTCCCTTGGCGCCCAAATAAGCTATAAGGTTTGACAGCTTCCGATGTGTACACAATACATATTTCTAAAAGTATAATTTTGAAAGGATGTCAGCTTAGTTTCTAAAAAAAGATAGGTTTTCAAATTTATATCAACTCAATGTCATTTTTTATTTCTCTCTTTGCATGGGGGGATAAAAGGAAAAGGTTTTTTGGCTTACATTTTTATTTGCCTTGATGGGTTAAGCTTTACGATTTAATATGTCATAATTTTCATGTCATGATGATTATCTTACGTTTACGTATTTGAACGAAGGAAATGGATCAATCAAAGTATATATATATATATATTTTTGAAGTGGGGGGAAATCGTAAACTCAAAATTCCTTCATCGTGATATGTAATCGACGGAGTTATGTACGTATTATTTATTCTGCTAGTAGGCGCTAGCTAGATGAAGAGTGGGGAGACAAACAAGCAAGGATGTGTTTTATTCTAAAACCGAGTACCTTATATTTACTCCGGAAAGACGTCCTCAAATTTTTTTCTATTACCATTTTTACGTTTTGATCAGTATTTCAAATGTATCTAAGTAATATAACTTGTAAATTAATCGTAAAACCACACTGCATAACTCGGTACAAGTCAAAAGATGGGTCATGGAAGAAGAAAAAATAGTTTTGATGTTCCAAGTCTTTTTTGACTGCAGAGCAATGTTTTTACTTGCCTCTTAATACTACACGAAATCACAACCTTAGTATGTTAGCTATAAGTAGTTGATCTACCCTGACATTTGTATATGCGGGATTGTTTGGTTGAAATGATTTCTTTACTAATCTTTCCAGTTCCCTCTAGAATGGGAGGGCAAAGAATGCAGGCTAGAGGCTTGATGAGTGTTGACATTTGAACTCATACAGCAAACACTGGGTTTAGACAACCCCTTTGACGTGGCAAGAGTGTTTATTTCATATCCAGTAGTTAGTTGCTCTAATAGGTTACGTAATGAACTTATTCATGGGTCTGGAAGAGTCGGACACTCGAAAACGTGCTCTTGTTAAGCCAGTCAGCCACTCTTGCAACTTTGGGTAACGTGGATCTCAATTCTGCTAATTTTTATTTGCATTACTGTAGAACACTCGTAACAAATTTACGTGAAATTTGAGAGAAGAACCAATCAATAAATAAGCTTTGGTATGGAAATGAGGTTGTTTAATTTCAAAAGTTGCTTGAAACCTATGGTTGCTTAATCCCGATATTTACTGTATATCAAAGTCATTTGAGTGGTTTCAAGCTCCTGCACTATAGTTTTTTAGTCTCCAACTATTCCAGCTACTAGCTAAAATTAAAGCTATTAGTCATTTTGGGGAGTCAAGGTAACCACTGTATAAAATTGAAATTTGCCTTTCAGTATCCCGACACACATTATTTTCTCACTCCCAATAAGATTTCTCATTGGCTCTCAGATTCCCTTAAGTTTTCCCATGTTTCTTCTCTTTGACAGAATAATCATCATTAGGCTCGTGAAAGTCGTTACTCATCATAAAAAGTAACAGCAAAAAAACCAGGCAGACCAAGTGTAAAACAAAATGTAAGCTAGAACCTCCAAAGCCTCGTACATCAACTTCGTCTCGCCTTAATATATGGATGACAGCTCGAAAGAGGGGGGCGATATGGTACAAGGCTAATGCTCCAGCCACATTTCTACTGGTGCGATCGATGTTTCGAAAAGCGAAAATTAGTGCAATCACACAAGAGACGAATAGGAGAATCGCATATTGTCTAATTACTGACTGCGCCTGAGGCGCAGGTGATACAAGCTGTCCAGAGGGATTTAGAAAGAAGTTGATCGACGCAGGTACTTCGACCATGAGATGAAGATAAAATACTGAAGAACCTAGATTCAATGACTGCAGGGAGGCTTTGAAGAGTACCACGGGGAAGAAAGGGGAAATAGTGTCGACGTAGAATCGACCTGCGATATATCTTTTGGTCGCCGAGCTCAACACCATTGTGTGTGAAATGTGGATGTATAAAATTATGGTTTGCGTGGATGAAGTAGGCCAGTAAGCAAGCCAGTCGCAAAAGGGGGAAATGAAAAGAATTTCAGAAACTATTTTGCCTCTTTGCCCTTCCCCCCCGGAGTGCTGCGAGGACTTCTGTCTATCTCTATTACAGAGAGATGAATGAGAATTTACCAGTGACTGTGTAATAGTTGTTCTTTATGCATGACGGTTAAATGACCAATTTACCATCAAAATCTTCGTGAATCGTAAGGATGCCTATTTCGGTTATTGATTGATTCAATAACACTCCAAGGCTCACATTCTAAGTACCAGAAACAAAAATTACTACCAGTCAGTACGTAGTTGTAGTATTGATAGAAGCAGTAGTGGTAGTAGCAGTAGTAATAATAACAATATTATAATGACGATATTGAAGGGGAGATTCCATCAACCTATTATTTCATCGTAAATCAAAAATGACATTACCATTCATTTACATCAATCGTTGACCTCCCCAGAAATTTAATATAACCATAAATGAAGATGACCAAATCATGTCAAGTAAAGATGCAGGTCTGGTATTCACGCAAAACTATCATAAAAATTAGAGACAAGCCTTAGACAGCTTGGCAGCTAGTCTAGAATCGGCCGTCAAGATTTACGCAGCTCGCTAGAGTAACGGACATGTGACAATTAAAGGGATGCATTCTGAGCAGTAACACAGCAACGTAAAGCTGAGCTGCACTGCGTCTATGCCGCTGTAATAAGGAAACGTAGAAATGGCGGATGAAGTAAAGACTCGGGATAGTAAAGTGAAGTCGGATTTGTAATACAAGGGAAGGAGGGAGGGAGGGAGGGAGGGAGGGAGTGAAGACGCTAGCTGCTGGCGGCGGAAGGCGGGAGGCGTGAGGCGTGAGGCGTGAGGCGTTGGCTCGCTTAGTGGGTAAGTAAGTGTGGATAGATAGATAGCTAGCTCTCTGAAATCTTTAATTTAAATTGATTTGAACATTGATTATTAACAGCTGTTTGGTCGTCATTGAAATGAAGCTGGAACTGGAACTGGAACTGGAGCAGCCAGCAGCTATTAGTGACTAGCGGGCCATTCACAGCAAGCAATAAGTGAGCAGGCAATAATATTAATAGTAGTATAGTAATAATAATTAAAACAAATCTAATACAGCAACTAATTAATGGACCAGCAGCGAAGTAGGGAGTGAGTGGTCGGTCTACTTACTGACTAACGGTCACAGCTCCTTCGACTCAGGAAAGGAGGGAGTCACTCGCTGCTGTCCGAGCCAGGGCCTTGGGGGGAGCGCGCTAGTGGGCGATTCAATTTACTTTGGCGCTAGGCCCAAAGCGGTAAGCAGGGCATAATCATCACCATCATAATTACAATTGCTATGATTAGGCTTTCCAGGCCTCCGGGGTCCTGTCTGTCTGTCTCCACCCCTGCCGCTGCCTGATAGGTAAAAAAAAGTCAAATGCCAGTTGTGCGGGCCCCCCTCCCTCCCCCCACCCCCCCCTGACACTTTATCCATATGCCTGCTCGCCGATCATAATCATTTATTGTTCAAAGAATGAACGTTGTTATACTACAATCACTAACTACATAAATTGTTGTGGCAGCCCGTCTGTAAACTTTCCTTTCGACATCTCGTTACACTTGACGACTGCACACTTCCACACAGTGACCGGTCTTTCTTACCTGTAAATTCATCGTCAGTTGATCGTTCTATGATCTTATAAGGCCATCTACTGGCAAATTACCAATTCTTTCCCGGGAAACTCGTTTTTCCTCCTGACCTCTTGTTTGCGTACTTACCCATATCTTCGTCATGGCCGCAAACACGTTCGATGAAATCAACTTATCCATCATTGGATTAGGTTCCGAATATCCTCCTTTTAATCATGAATACTCGGTGCTCGAGCGAATGTGCGATCAGCACTACCCCAAAAGTCCTGCGTAAGTCTGCTGCAATCTACTACTAAATCACTCTAACCAGTGCAGCTTGGACAAAGTTAAAATGATAAACCGATACACCGGAATAGATAACCGCTCGGCGATTGTACCAGCAGACCACCCTCTTGTAAACATGGACCGTCCGGCATATATATCAGAATTATCAGACATTTTCTTAAAAGACGGCGTTGCCCTTGCTGTTGCCGCAGCCCGAAAAGCACTTCATGAAGCTCAAATATCACCATTCGAAATCACACATATGGTATCTACGACGTGTACCAACAGCGCAAACCCTGGATATGATCACTATGTTATGAAACAATTAGGCATCACACAGCCCGTTGAGAGAGTTCTTTTACAGGGAATTGGATGCAGTGGTGGTCTCGCAGCCATCCGAACTGCAGCTAACCTAGCGCTTGGCCACACTTTCCGAGGGCGACCTGCTCGAATTCTTGTGACTGCTGTCGAGGTTTGTAGTTTAATGATCCGAAGTGAGCTGAATAGTATCGTCGAAACTGGTGAAACGCGAATTGGTGTGACCTTATTTAGCGATTGCGCAAGCTCACTAGTTTTGAGTAACGGGCTTGGACACCAACGAGCCGAGCCTATTTATGAATTATTAGGATGGGATCACCGAATAATAAATAACTCAGATGCAGATTTAAGATTTGACGCCCATCCAAATGGTAAGTTGAGACACAAATATTTTGATTGACACAGATACTAACCCTAAACAGGATGGAAAGTTGTCCTATCACCGAGAGTCCCTAAATTGGCATGTGAAATAGTTAAGCCAAGTTTCGATATTTTAATGTCATCTCTTCCAAATCTACCCCCAAACTATAAAGAAGCTTGCGATTTCGATTGGGCTTTACATCCAGGTGGCTCAACTATTCTTACTGGGGTAGAAAAAGAATTAAACTTGACTCCCGAACATATGCGAGCAAGCTACGACATATACATGAACCACGGAAACTCCTCATCTGCAACCATCATATCAGTTCTTTCACGACTACGTGATCAGGATATGAATGAATGTGCACCCAATGGAAAAGTCAAGGACTTCGTCGTCGGCTGTGCTTTCGGTCCTGGCATATCTGTAGAAACTTGTATGCTCAAGAGAAACTTAAACCACGTACAAAGGGTATTACGGCGCGCGGGCGACTTAACCCCTCCTGAAACTGAAAGTGAAGGAAGCCGAAGTGAGGCTGATGATATTGATTCGGATAACCGCAGTGATGGAAACGGTTCATCTCATACCCAGGCCGAAATTCGTGAATCAGACATATCCGCAGACGCACAGTTATCTAATGCTCAGACTTGAAATTTCGTTATGTAGTCTATGTACTCTTTTTATTCTTGCTATATTTATTTTAGGAAAATGTTAATTACCTTCTTTTCGTTATTCTCTCACTCCACGTGATCTATTATTTAATGCCTGGTCAACGCATATCTAAATTGTATTTATTTGTTATTTATCATCAAATTTAACGACCCTAGCTTAGAATTTATATATATATTTGCATACTCTGGTGCTCCTAGATCATTCAACCACTATCTTTGCTTCTCTCGTGTCAAAAGTAATATATATTGTATTTATCATAAACTTTTGCAAAACCAATCAAATCAAATTACCAAGAAGGAACTTTTATTTTCGAAAGAAAATCTTACCACACTCTACTTTTGAAGAAAATTGATTGAAAAAAGTCCAATAACGAACGACCTGACAGCATCTTTAACAATGCGCGACGATAAATAATTGTAATATCACGATTTATTTTACGCATGACAATAGATAACGGAAGTAAATAAAAAGGGTTGCTTGAAAATGTGAAATTGGCGGGTGGTGAAAGTGGTCTATTACATGGTCGATTATTGTAAACATAATTGGGGGGGAAGCCTTTAAAACACTTATTTCATCGTGGTTTAGATTGGAAATGTAAATTTATTATTTATTAACATGTAACATATAAGATATAAGATATATGATTCTAAAATACAAAAAAGTAGTATCTACGAAGTTCTATTACACATGAAAAGCAAGCCTGCCAAAACAAATCAAATTAAATCAAAAAAACCAAAATGATCTCAAGCGTGCAGGGTCGATTTCATACGCATATCTTGATTCAGCCGAGAAAAAGAAAAGAAAGAAAAGAAATTTGAGGGGGAGGGGATTTAATTGAGAATATTTGTGAGTTACGGTTTGAGTTACGGAAGATTACCCGCTTCTTTACGGAGTGGAGATCCTGGAATCATACTGCTTGCTTTTACAATTTATATATATGAAACCTCCGATCAAGGGAAAGTTCCGGATTAATGTCGATGGGCGCACTCCAATTCAAGCTCTGCTCGGTGAATGAGAATGGTTCGTAACAGAATTAAAAAAATTGATTGATATTAACAACCAGCTTATGCACCTAATCTTTACTTTTTTTTTTTTTTTGATTTTCTCCCTGGATACTATAAGAATAGCCCAGCTGTATCGATTCGGAATTGGTCATAGATTGAAGCTACATATAAATCCAGTAAAATATCGTATGCTTATGATCCATTGTCGTTTGTTGTGTCTTCGACTTACTGAACCCTTTGGTCACTCATCTGTTTCACGAAGTCTGAATACAACGGATGATCATAATTGGACCCTAGAGACTGCACAATCTCACTTCGGTGGCTTACGTTTGCGAAGTTATTATAATTGACTGTGATTTAGCGTTGGTAACCGTCATTAGTGTGTCAGATTTTTTTTTTTCAGAGTCCATTAACCTGCTCTGTAACTAGCATATATGAAAGAACATTATAGCTAAGCATCATGGACTCTTTACAAGTTATAAGTCATAGGATGTGTGGATAAAGAAATAAGTTATTCAGCAAACAATATCGGATGAATTCAATGTAGCCCAGGCTTCGTTGAATCGGCTCGAGATTTAGTATTTTACGTTGAAAGACGGTAGATACTACTTTCCAAGAGGTTTGCGGCACCTTGGACAAATATTTATCATCACTTGGACCACTTCACTTCAACAAGAGTAGAAGGTGATTATGCTCAAGTGATGGCCTACTTAGGAGTCTCGACAGCGCACTTATTCACAGTATTTAAATGACAGAAATGGCCTACATCAGTCTGATCTCACGATGGACAACAGCAAAAGATGGGCAGACGAGCCCGTCAGCGCATTTTTGAAAAGGTTAACATCAAAATCTCCTACAAAGCTCTTATGAAAGCAGATTTTGTAGGTCTTATCAATAAAGTGCAAAAATAGCAAGGAGCTCATCTCCCAGCGTGTCTGATGAATACCCTAGCTGATATAAAATGATATCTTTCCTGAATCTACATTTTTGGGGGACTTTTACTCCCAAAAGTATTTTAGCATTTATTTCTATATCACTGAAGTGAACCTTACTAATACTATGGGAGAGAAAGAATCAATTTTGACTAATTTGACAGAGCTTAAAGAGAACATTATTACTTGGGATATACAGTTATTATTCGCAGAGGCCCATTTACAGTTAGAACGGATCCAAAAAAATCAGTATTATGTCTAGTTATACAGCTATGCTTGCCTACTAGTATCCAAGAACCTTTGACTGTCAGACTGAAAGGCCGGTCTCTAGATGCTTTGTTTAAGAGCAATGCGATAGGAACGGCAGGAAGAAAACGCCATGCAGCAAAAAATTCGACCCACAGAGAAATCTCCGAGAGTCAGCATGCGGCACGAAACTTAGCACGCGATATTAGATCAACTAATAGGCTAAGTAATCCTAGGTTATGTCGCGAATGTAATAAATATTCAAGACCATGATCAATCTTTTCTATATCCTGATTTGCCCATCCACATCAAAATATTTCTAGCTTGTTGATCAAAAACATACAGTACTTACCGTATATACGGTTTTTTTTTTTGTTCATAAAGTTGCCGTACAGAAAACATTTAAAAATGTCCACTGTAAATGTAAGCCCTGACATCTGCGAATCAAAAATAAAATAAATTTTAGATTATAAGAGAGCCAAATATATCTGTTTTTAATGTATTTCTTTTTTTTTTAAATCCGTCAGGACCATGATTTTTTCATACAGAGAAGGTAAACCGTGCATAGATCACGTGAGATAAGATGAGGATTTTAGGGTTTCTTCATCCTCAAAATATTTTATTTACTTAGTATCTACTAGCCAGCCCCAAATAACCTTCTATTGGGAAATAGCTCTTGCCCCGATCATCCTATAATCTATCAAATATATCTCTATTTCTCGTTTTGTGCTTTTTTGGGGGAGGGGGGCCTATTTCGTCGTTTTCATCTTGATGTAGTTAACTAGCTTTCTTCGTTCGCGCCCCTTTCACTCGTTCTTCACGGATCAAGCGGAAGCTTTCCAGGCGCGCGCTTCAATCAATCAAGCGAGCAAGTAAGCAAGCAAACAGGTACAAAAAAATATATATTTGAATAAGATAAAATTAATACAAAATATATATATATATTTATATATATATATAAGTTTTTACCGATTTGAAATCTCCTCGATTTTATGCGGCTTAAAATACTTCTTTTGGGGGGGGGGGGGGATTTTTCAAAACTGCTCATGTGACGTCAGAAAATATTTTTTTAAAAAGATTATGAAAATAGAAAAATAGTTCCCCTTCTACAGAAAACAACCCTTTTTTCAAAATATATATATATTTTTTTTCATAATTTGAAATATTTTTTTTTAATGTAGATGTTAAAAAAAAATTCCCCATACACTAACGTAGACTAACTTTCCCTTTTTTTCAAAAATTTTTCTCCCACGGCACTTCTTTATTATCTGAATATATGCAGTATTTGTAGTGGGTATGAAACTGCCGTTTTGGTATATTATTGTTCAAAAATCTTGAAATTGGGTTTAAAGGTTTATTCTCCACTCGTCAGTGACCTGAATATTTTTGTCCCTGTTTAACACAGGCCGCCCGCCACTAAAGCCACAGACACTCCCTAATTTAAGATTTTAATTCTGTAAATTGCGTGACACACTATAATGACGTTCTTATTACTGGATACACTACAAGATATAATTTTTGATTATTAATTTTTGTAGCAGGATTATAACTGGTCTAAAGAACTAGATTTTACACGGTGTTTAGAAAGAGAAAACGCGGTTTCTGCAGTAACATATTTCAACCTCTTTATGCAAATAGAAAATCAGACATTATAACTGCATAGAAAGGCTTTCTTGCTCTGTATGTTATGCTACATATAATGTATGTAGTAAAAAGAATCAACGTTGCAAAAGCGTGTTTTGTAGAATTAGTGGCAGAGGTTATAACTATACTTCTTTTTAAAACCCAAACTGAGCGAGCTTTATTTTTTCTTTCTTCTTTTCTTCTCGCTTTCGAATATCTGTCTTTCAATGATTTACTTCATTATAGATTACCAATATTAGCTGCCAAAAAAAAAAAAAAAAAAAAAAAAAAAAA
>QVIK01000516.1:24482-37012 GCA_003957845.1 Oidium heveae
GGGGGGAAAGATTAGACATTAATAGTTAAGTAAAATTAAGATTTATCCAATTTCTGACTTACATGGTATGTACTTGGTAAAAAAATTGGTAAGTATTTCAATAAACTGTACGTATTCATTAGACACGAACATCTAAAGGAAGTAAATAGCATGGTCTATCTACGTTGTGGCGAAAAGGTATCAATTTGATGGAGAGGGAATTTAGTTATTATCCAAAACAATATCTAGCAGTTGAAAGAAATTGGAAAATGAAGGATTTAAACGTTTTAGATTGATTGCTAAGAGGAATTCATGTTGATTGATTCAAAATACGTTGTTTTACGTATGCCTGGTAAATAAAAAAATGGTGTTCTTGTCTCCTAGGCAACTTATTACCAAGTCACGTGTGAAGTAGGCGGCCGCAGATTACATAACGAAATCAAAAATATATAAGGTAGATCACCACTTGGCCGGCCGCTATTTCAAACTTTTTAATTCTAATCCCTACAACTCCACGAAAAGTAAGCTAAATTCATTGAACTAAGATGCGATCCGAAGATACAGATATATCTTCAGCCTCTGGGCAGGTTCTTGCATTATGACCGACATTACAGCAGTTGCTACAAAGCCGCGTGCAAGTTTTCCGCTGCTTTGCCAGTCCCTCTTCTGTACTTTCATCGCGTCTTTCTTGCTCAAAAACAGCCTTTTCAGCCGAAAGCTGCCTAGAGTCTTCACCAGAAAGAGGTCCTCAATCTTGTAGTCAGGTCCGTTTTGCCGTTCGGCGCTTTGAGAGGGTCTCGTTAGCCTCTCGAAGAGCTTTGACCTCCCCGTTTGGAAGGGTGAGCTGGTGGCTAATAGCTATTGTAGCTTTTGCCAATTGGTCGTCAGAGAGCTTCCATAGTACGTAGCCACTCGATCTTTAATTAAAAACTGAATTATTCCCATCATAAAGCTGGTCTTATCAAAGTTATAAAGGTCGTAGTCTTGAATACCATACTTGGTTCGCATGTTAGCGAATAAGCGGAACCACACATTTAAGGCGTCAGTATCTTTTTGGTCAGCTCCTTTATAGTCATAGGCGCGAGGAAAACGCGTAAAGAGCTCTGGTCATCGCTTGATGAAGCGGTCAGTCCAGTTCTTCCCAACGCGTCGTGCGCCGCATTTAGCCAGCAGAAGATTCGCCATATCTTTCACACCAGCCCTCCGGGGCGAAAATCTTCTTGAATCTAGCTCGAGTATATATCGAGTAATTGAATCTTCTTCGCTTTTGCTTAAAATCTTTTGGCTGTGGTGACAGTCGGTCTGAGAGGTTCATCCAGCTATTCTGTTTTGCAAGGTCGTTCGCGGAACCTCGAACTGCTTTGCAATATATCGAATGCTTAGTTTTGGGTACGCTTGTTTTTCATTGATCGCTAGAATAAGTCGGGACTCGAGGCTAGTCATTATTATAGTTGTGGCGGGAGAAAACGCATTTTGAAGTTTAGATATGCAAAGTGGGAAAAAGTGGCCGGCCAAGTGGTGATCTACGTTATATATATTTTTAAAAAAAAGACAGCTAATAGTATTCAAATCAGCGCTCACGTTCAATACTATCGCGACCAACGGAAAACACCACTACAACCGCAAGATTTCATTCATTACCGCTAACTCTCTTTTTTTTTCAGAATTAGGTCGTTGGGAACTAATTGTGTGCAGATTTTCAGTATTAAAAATTGACCTTGAAACACGTTGTGGCAAAATGATAATATACTCCGGCGAGTGGTTGGAGGCGCTCCAGCTCCCTTTTTCTTCATCGTCTTCCTCTTCGATCTCACTTGTGATACTTTGTTAATGTCCGAACGGAGTCGTGGTACACGCCCCCCTCATATATCCATCTTTCTCCTCCCCCTTTTGGCATGTTTATGAACTCTGCCCAATATGATTATTTCATTGTGCAGTGGTGCTACTAGTTGTATTAACACGGTATTTCAAAAATTCTTGAAAGATAACGGAGTACTAGGTTCGGTCTGGAGTCCAGAGGAGCAGCTATGGGGGGAAACTGAGCTAACATTGTGATCTTTGTAAATATCTACTGATTTGGAGTGTCCCCAGGCCAGGCCTGTTATCTCATCTTGAAAGTCAGCCAGCCAGCAGAATCATGCATCATCAGTCTGCAACTGATGAGGAATTATTTTTCAGGAGTCTCTGGAGTGAACCCGTAGGGTCCCTTGCGGCGATGATAAGTTAGTTGGCTTCATGCTCATATTATGGAGGATTGTCTCTTCAGAGAGCAGCGTCACATGTTCGCTAACTATCGGTATAACGAGCATATCTGGACCCATCGGGAGATACAATTGCTTACATACGCCTGATATGACCCTGGTGCCCAGGCTTCGGCTCGTGCGGCTGTCTGTGGCAGCCGCCTAGACTTTTATCCGTAGAACCTTAAAATGCTGCCGAAAATGTTCCGTCACATGATGTAAATCAATTTTTAGACTAAGATAACGCGTTTTTCATATGATCGATCGTTTTTATGATTGTCCCGAATTATGCAAATTCACCTTTAAGCCGTTAACCTCGCAACGCCCGTTATTTAAAAGTTTTCACTGGTCAATAACTTGTAGTTAAAATTGCTTTTATTTATTTTATCAGTCTCATTCTGGATTCTACCTTACAGCTCTTGCAGCAAATCTCTAGAATTTTCTAGTAAACAGACAGGGAGATTTGAACCAAAATTTGTAAATTTCAATAAAAAAAGTGATCATTGCCTTCCTTAGATTTATGTGATGACTTTATCAACGAGGAATACAGTTGGAGCCAGTTGATATGAGTATTTTCTCTATCTATTTTCTGATTCATAGAAAGAGCTTATACAGCATCATCACCACAGTCCCAAATTGCTACTCTAGATATCAAATACACTGTTACAGGATGAACCCCTGACGATGCCACAAAAGTTAGAAACAAATGGATAATTAAAGTTTTACCAGTAAAATGACTGCTTGGAAATTTAAGGAAGACCATAGAATGTCGTATTCATTGTATGCAAACTAGAACTCTAGCTAAAGCTTCTGTATCTAGAATTTTTAGGATAAATTGAATGTATTCAAGGCTTGCTCTGTTTCTGTAAAACATCAATTAATCCAACAACATCTTCTAAAAAACCTCTTCAATTTTATACTATAGTTATTAAGTTAATGTATGAGATACGGTGTACCCACTACCAGCGAGTCATCCGAAACCGTGTTAGTTGGATCTGTCTTATCGTTTGAATATTACTTAGCAACAGAATATATTAACTCCAATCTACACGAATCAATGGTCGATATACAAATGCCCGACGATCAAGCACCCGTTCCTGATTGAAATTAATCCTTTCCATTTGGAGATGTTAATTTAATTTCGGATTTAATGGTAGCTCTAAAGATTGTTTCACCTCAAGCACAGGATCTTCTAAAAGCCATAGCGAAGGTCAAGATTTAGATAATTCAGAGCCAGCTTACAAAGAGAAAAATTTAGAAAAAGATTTGCCTTTAGAAAAAGTTATGAGGAAATATACGACCTTCGATAAGTGGAACGGTGATTCATTATCATGGACACCACACTATAATCTGATGAAAACACTGTGCCGGGTCTATAAACCTCTACTGGTTACGGATGAGGCGGTCTGCATGATGATTAACGAAAGTATTCCAGAGCTACAAAGACGAAAAATCCGAGGCTAATAGATTCGATGTGGAGAGCAAGAAAAGTTCGATTGGATGGCAATGTTAAGTGTTTGTAATGAAGAGTATTTTGATAAAATTGGGGCACAAAAAGCCGATCGGAAATTACTAGCAATGAGACGAGGCGAAAGCCAAATTTTTCGGAGATTTTTGCAGGAAAGGGAACTAACTTCAGCTGGAATGTGCTGGAGGAAGAGAATGGCCAGACTCCATCAAAACAAACAATTTAAAATTACATTGAGTGATAATCTTTGCGATAAATATCCTGTCCTTAATCTCGCAACAAACAATTATCAGAGCTGGATAGAAATAATGACGAGGGTGGCGACTATCATGGAAGACAGCGAAAAATTCATGCAAATGGGAGAGGCACAAACTACGCAATATGCAAGTCGTAGTGGAGCACTGTAAAGTGAATACTTGTGCAATTCTGCCAGATCTTCGGACCCACCCGCGCATGGAAGTGTCGATCATGAAGAAAATACGGTTATTGGGGGTTATGAAAGCTGACCTATATTCGCTAGCCTCTCTGGTTGCATGGATCAACGCTAATGATAGAGATGGAAGAAATAATGATCCGAAACCCAAACCACCAGCACCTTGGCTGATACAAAAGGAAATATTTGAACTCATAGAAAAGAAATTGTGTCTAAGATGTAAAAAAAGCAGCCACACAGCTCGATTATGTAGAAAATTTGGGCCGCCAAATTAGCCATCTCAATTAAGAAGTGCTCAAAACTTTTTGGACAATAACAACTCTGATGAAAATTCGAGAAATGTCTAACCCCCAGAGATAGGCGCGCCTGGAGGAAAGAAGACTGGAGTTATATGTCGAGAGCCACAAAACTAGACAGCGATCAGTTTGCAAATAAACTTCATAGATAACTATTATTTGTAAATTCAATAATCAATTCAACCTCCGTTTCTGTTCTTGTTGATCTCGGTTGTGCTATTTACTCAAGGCCCAGTCTAGATTTGGCTAAACGACACAATCTTTCGCAAGTTACTGTACACCCAAAAGAATTAAGACTAGCTAAAAACTCCATTAATGATCGTAAAATAATAACTAACCGAATTTGTTAGGCTGAAATGGATCTGGATAAAAAAAAAAGGATATTTGTGGTTATATCATAAAACGACTCACCCATGACCTGATCTTGGGGGGGCCTTAGCTCAGATTTAACGATGTTATTTATCGAGCTCGAGATTGAATACTCTATGTTGGAAAAGATGAACATCTAGCTTACACTTATTGGTCAATAAAAGATCGTTTGGATGTTTCTAAGATAAAACATACATAATCTCTAGCCTATATTAAACGAAAATGTCGTAAGCAATGCGAAGCAATCGCACAAAAAGTATCCTTTATTTCTGCAGCTTCGACTAATAACATTTATAAGATGCTTGCACCTCGAAAGATGCCCACAAAAGAAGATATAATATCTAGACTTCCACGAGAAATAAAAAATCACTATAAAGCATTCAAAGATATTCGAAATGATGGAACAGATCTTGCATCTCATCGTCCTGTAGTTGATATTGAAATTGAAAAGGATGAACAAGGAAGGACAATTGATCTTCCCAAAGGACCTCTTTACGGTATGTTACGGTATAAGCTTCTTTGTTTGCGGAAAAAAATCATCGATCTTCTGGATCGTAACTGGATTAGAGCCAGTAGTTTACCGAGAGGCATCCCTGTTTTGTTTATTAAGAAACCATGTGGTAGGCTAAGGTTTTGTCGACTACCGAGCATTGAATACTATAACCAATAGGGATAATTATCCTTTTCCTCTCGATAAAGAAGCCTTCAGAGCTCCTTAGAAGGCTCGATGATTTAAAAAAACTAACGTAAGTGCAGCTTTCTATATAATCCGTTTCAAGGAAGGAGATGAATGGAAAACGTCTTTCTAAACGCAATTGGGTCTCTTCGAGTGGCTCGTGATGCCATTCAAACTCAGTGGTGCCCCTATTGCTTGGCAAAGATGCATTAACGATCTTTTACGCGGCTAATTGGACCATTTTTGTACAGTCTATTTGGTCGATGTTCTTATCTAGATTGAAGGTAGTAAAGAAGATCATGAAAAAGTTAACCAGGCTTGGAAATGTTTGAGTGATGCACTATTAAAGCTTGACCCCAAGAAATGTAACTTGGCTATTACTGAAGACAAATATCCTGGGCTTGTTGTTAGAGCTAGTAAAGGCATCTCGGTTAACCCAGAAAAAACGAAGCAAAGAAAAATGAGAATTATAAGAAACTCAGACTGGAATACGTAGTTTTCTGGGTTTTGCCAATTATCACCAGGACTTTATACCGGATTTTGCTAACTCAAGTGCATCGTTACAACGGTATACTACAAAAAAGTTCTCTCATAATAGGTTTACAAAACTAGACCAAAACGCACGTAGTACGTTTGAAATCCTAAAAAGGTTCTTTCTAATAGCACCTGTCCTGAACGTAAAACAGTACTTAAAGCATACTGCTCGTGATGTCTCCAGCTGAATATAACTACGATATTTACGATGAAGAGCTGCCTACTATCATCTGAGCTATTGAGTTTTGGAGGCCATACATATATAGTCTTCAACAGCCGATAGAGATCCTTGCCAATCATAAAAATTTACAGTTTTTTAAATATAAGAGGACTCTAATTGAACGTCAAATTCGATGGAAAGATCTTCTTGATAATCTCCTGCAGTTTAAATTACGCTACAGGCCAGGTAAGGAAGCCTTATAATTAGAAATCTTATCACGATTAGAACAATATGCACCGGAAGATTCAAATGATGCCCGATTAAAACAGAGGGACATACAACTAATTAATAAAAATTGGATTGCAGAAACTAACGTCGTAACGAATCCTCCAGTTGATGAAAATAAAAATAACACTCCATTCGACGATGAAGAACCCATAAATTAATGGTGTAAAAAGTTCTTTAGAAAATGACCAAAAATGTTTTCCTCCTTCGATCACCTCAGGAATTTCTATTTTTGAATGCGTTATTGATAAATGAGGCTTCATTAGATGGAGAGGTAGATTAATAATACCCAACTATGAACCTTTACAAACCGCAATAATTCATAAAGCGCATGATTTTCCAACTACTGGCCATCCTGGGCGTGAGGGAAAACTAAGTTTATTAGGAATGGAATTTTTCTGGCCTCAAATAAGTAATATGGTGAGAAGATTCGTTCGAAATTGTGACGTTTGTGGTCAGACACACGTCTGGAGAGATAAGAAATGAGGATTCTTGAAACCACTGCCAATACCAGATCGCTTTCATCAAGAACTATCCTTTGGTTTCATGACTGAAATTCCTGATGAATAGGATCAATCCCGCTACTTAATGGCGATTACTGATCGACTAAGTTAAGAAATTATACTTGAAGCAACGCGATCAATGATAGCTGTATCATGTGCAAATCGATTTCTACAATGCTTTTACCATTTTCATGGATTTTCTAAAGCAATAACATCCGATAGAGATGGTAATTGGGTTGGAGACTTCTGGCTACGACTTTGCGAGTTGACAACGAATATCAACACCTTTTCATCCCTAGACTGATGGTGCTACGGAACGCATGGATCAAGAAACTAAGCATATACAAGACGATTCTCAGCCTAATTCCATTAAAAGTACAGTTTCACATGAAAATCAAGAGTTCGTCATTGAATGAATATTACGAGCATAAAAACATCGTCGCGGCCGAGAATTTCAACGAATGCTGTTAGTTAAGTGACAAGGCCAAAAAGAACCAACCTGGGAACCAAGAATAGAATTTGAAAAACTAAGGAATTGAGTAATTTTGAGAAACATTAAGGCCTATGTCACGATGCAGCGGGACAGAGAGACAAAGCTACAATTTACCCAGTGCAATATATGGAATTCAAAACTATCTAAAGAGAGAAAGTAAACAACAGCAACTATTTACATAGATACCAACGTGTCAAGCTGGTCTGTGCATATATCGCGTGACTTGTGACAATGCATAAGCCACACAACACGCTATATCGTCACATTACCCCCCCTTTTATATAAAAAGGGGTTTTTTTTCCAATTTCTTCAATTTCCTTTTTTATATTTATATCAGTTGCACTTGCATCGTTTGAGCATTCTGCGACGTTCAAGTAAGCCTTTAGTAGTGAATGGCTTATTATCATCTTTGTGAGGTGAATCAAATTCTTCCTTGCTAAAAGATTTTTCCCATTCAGGTAATCGTAAAGACGGCCCTTCGCAGTTAGGGTTAGAATTATGAAATTCTCTGAGTTTATTTGGGGCATTTTTGAAGTTATCGGCGTCATAGTATTCTGGATCGGGGTCCTACACACGCCATTGGGCCATATACTGAAGTTTACCATGATGTAAGCGTGAAGACAAAATTCTATCGACTTCCCATTCCTCTTCATTATCTATAATATCAGGGCCTAGTTTCTCACAAGATTGTCCTGGTAAAGGATTGTTTGGATCCTTCCTAAGTCGATCGGCATGGAATATATTTGACATTCGCCAGGAGGTTGGTACTTCCAATTCATACGAATAACCTTTCATTTGAGTAATCTTATAAGATTTTCTAGTCAGAGGAAAGTCTAATTTATCGCTTGGGCGATCTGTAGGAGACCATGATTTTTTATTAATGAAAACTTTGTCACCTACTCCAAAATCTGGTTCCCTCCTATGTTTGTTAGCCTGCTTCGACATTTTATCTTGTTTAAGTTTCAGAGACTTTCTGGTAACGTCGAAATAATTCTTAAAAGTTGCCATCATCTCCTGCGCTTCTGATCTTGATATCTTTTCCTTGGCTGGCATTATTTCGAAGTCTTGAGTTCCATTTTCCCAATCAAAGGGTAGTGGCATAGAAAATCCATGCGAAACCTCGAATGGAGTAAGTCTTTCTAATTCATCGTGTGGTGTACAAGCTTGTGCTACATCCATAGCTGGTAATGCATCTGGCTAATTGTCCTGATAATGATTTAAAAATAATCGAAGTCTTTGATCAAGCCACTCATGATAGTTTTCAATTTGCCCTGCTGATTGAGAATGTCCAGATGTCGATATTTTCTCACGACAATCGATTATAACGCCGTGCTGCTCGAACCACTTTCTTCCTAAAATAAGGTCGTGTTTCATATTAATCACAAAAAATGGCACATTTTTTAACTCTAAACAATCAATTCTTAAGTTCATAACCAAGGCAACATCAATTAGTTGTGTAGCTTTACCGTCAAAGCCTGCTACGGGGGAGGGTGAGAAATTTGTCACGCGTTGCGGTCTTAAATATTTCAAAACTTTTTAGCCATATCTCGGCTAATGAAAAGATAGCCTTTTGCTCCTGTATCAGGAAGAGCATTAGAAGTTGTTAATGAAAGTCCATTGCATTTTAAAGTACATGTAACAATCCACGACTCTCCGCCTAGTCGGTCCATCAAAAATTCTTTATCATTAACCTCACAAACTAAATTCTCTTCTCTAATATAGTTCCCTAGGAGAGAGTCAATTTGCCCTAAGGAAATCAGGTTTTTGGGTTAGAGCATTAATACTCATCGAGGGCATTATTATTCGATTATAGACCTTCGACAAATCTATTTTCTGGGGAAATTTTTTGATACAAGCTATTTATACGTTCATTTCTTTGTATTTCATTCCGCGTCTGAGATTTGGAGTCCACACAATCACTTGACTCATGACCCTTTTTAAAGCAAGTCAAACAAAGACCTTCTTTCATAGCCTTATGAAATTGCTCTCGAGAAGGAGCAGACTGTCTTAGTGAATCTGGCGGGTTCATTTTTTTACCACCTTGGCATAGATTATGGCCTAGTCCATTTCGATTGTTGGTAGCATTACTTAAAGCCTTATTTGCTTGATGTCTGGCCTGTAATTTGGCATTGGCAGAAGCAAAGGTAAAATTAAGCTTAGCAGCCAGCTTAGAAATAATATCAAAGTCAATATTTTCATCTAAAAATTGTAAGGCCAATGCCTTCTGAAAGATTAGAGAAATACGGCGCTCAAATGCTGATTTCCATTCCAATCGAGGCGTTTGCAGCTCTGCGGCTAGACGAGAAAATGCGTTTCGAAATCGAAGGTAAGATACATCGTTATTTTTTTACCATATGATTCTGGATCAATCATGCGTAACTTATTCCACTCATTTTCAGCTTTTCTTTTTCTATCTGGATCACCATACTGGGCCTCTAGATGATCAAGCATACTAGTGGCTGACGTGAAGCGCCCAGGATTACTAATTTTAAGAAACGGTATAGTTTCTCTTGAGGCCTTTCCGGCTAGCCGACGCATAATGTTGTTGATTTGATGGTCAGTTGTAGGGAACCAATGGGCATTATCTCGCAGACGGGCCTCCACGCCTAATCTCCATCCATCAAAATCTAATTTATCTTTTCCCACTTCATCAGAGAAATGTTCCGGATTATCTACTCTAGCAGAACATTCAATTTTCGTTACCTTTTCAGTATACTGGGTGGAGGGGGTTCCAGAATTCTCTAGAATGGGGGCAGAAAGATTACGTCCCCGAATCATAAGATCAGCGACCACCTGATTTCTCTCAGCTAGTTGTTGGTCAAGGTCTACAATTTTTTTTTTTTTTCGCGGATCACTAGCTCTGTCATTAAGGAGTAATCGGGGTCTTTTTGGTTCGAAGAGAGTTTGTCTTTCAATGACATTAAAATTTTATAAAAGCAAGTTTGGTTGTGATCAAGACACTGAGCAATTTCATGGAAACTATAGATCTCAGTCATAAGAACCATTAAACCTAATGACCGAAATTTGAATTCTTGAAAGACAGCTTCCGGATTTTGATCTAACTCTTTTTTAAACAAATTCAGGTCCATAGGTTTGGCAGAGTTTGGCCATAATTGCTTGCCATTTTCAGTGAAGGGTCGAAACGGGAAAGCTGGTTCTTTAACGTCATTGCCATATTTAGTAGCCAGATCAATAACACCGTTTTGGATCATAGAATTAAGAGATTCTGTAGTTATTTCATACCTGCACTCCTCAAATTTTTCTGGGGGTATATCGTCAAAAAAGTTTTGTTCTTCCAGTCCTACGGAGACATTTTTTCCGAATCTTGAGCATCGACGAGCGTGAGCTGTAGGATCGCGTTTATTCAAGCATATTGTTTCTTCTAAATATTTTATGTCAAAAGTAACTTCCCTTCGAGCTGATTCAAGATATACATTATATCTATCGGAATCCCGTGCCATAATTTTTGACAGGTCTTATTGATACGCGTCTACACTTGGCCAAATCATCTAGAAAAGTTAAGTTTGACGAAAAATATATATATTTATATTATTTTGTATATTATGTTGAGATAGTTTTGAATAATGTCACGATGCATCGGGACAGAGAGACAAAGCTACGATTTACCCAGTGCAATATATGGAATTCAAAACTATCTAAAGAGAGAAAGTAAACAACAGCAACTATTTACATAGATACCAACGTGTCAAGCTGGTCTGTGCATATATCGCGTGACTTGTGACAATGCATAAGTCACACAACACGCCGTATCGTCAGAGCCTAAAAGATAACACTTGAGAAACAAATGCTGTAGTCCCTATAGGATTCCGACGTCAAAATCTAAAATTGGGGAAAAGTGTCACGGGAAAAACCCCAGACGATCATTTTGATAATGCCAAAATAGTTAGAAACATACGAATTATGATAGAATTAACCAACATAGATTGCCTATCTGGAAATTTAAGGAAGTCCATAGAACATCATATTTATTGTATGTAAACTAGGACTCTAGCTACAACTTTTGTCTCCAGACGTCTTAGGATAAACTGAATATATTCTGAAATTGCTCTGTTTCTATAAAACATCAATCAATCTTTGGCTGAAGCTTAGGAATAACAGGAGAGGGAACTGAGGACCAAAAGATTTTGAATGACGCCATTAACAATATTGCCCAGACAATTTGGCGAAACCCTTGCTTTGGATTCCGGCTTGTAGGAACAAACTTGAGCCCTCATTTGCAATATAAATTCCGTTGCTGCCGAGACGCGAAGCTAAATACAAGCTCTTCGGTAAATGGATTGAGGATAAAAGTCGAATGACAAGATTTGATTGTAATAGCAAGCAATATGTCACACCATTCCATGATGATGGGACCCTAGCTATTCTCTAAAATCACATATACTATACTCCGTATGAAGAAATTTATATAAACTCTGATATCTTGAGCTTTATAAATGCACGCGTTACCTTTCAAACGCCTCCCGAGATTCTCCACAATTTCCAGACATCAGGTCTCCCTCAGATTGAGAATGTGGTGCAGCATCAGGCTTATTACCAAGGGCAGAAAAGAAACAAAAGATATTGACGAGGTGCCAAACGACCAATTAATTCACGTCTAGAAGTTTGCTTCTTGAAGAACTCAGGGGACAACTATGGTTTATTATCTACGTATTTCTTGAGTCTTTTCTTTTTTTTTTTTTTTTTGAACATGTCTTTGATATGTGGTTTGGATTGTAGAGTCACCTATATTGGCCACTGCATCATTAATCTCGAAATCAATAAAGATTTGTAAATCATTTGACAATTATAATACTTACCTTTTTTTTGTTATTTTTTATATATATATATATATATATATAGGAAAATGTTAAATCCNAATCAATAAAGATTTGTAAATCATTTGACAATTATAATACTTACCTTTTTTTTGTTATTTTTTATATATATATATATATATATATAGGAAAATGTTAAATCCTCACCCCCCCTTCGTTATTTCCTCACCCCACGTGATCTGCGCACGGTTTTCCTTCAACAAAGGCAAATCGTTTTCATTACAAGAGTACAAGCCATTATGAAGTACACAGCAACAAA
>QVIK01000517.1:0-36957 GCA_003957845.1 Oidium heveae
AGTTTTCTTCTAATGTTTTTGAGGTTTTTAGGATTGCAACATCGTCTGCATATCCAAAAGCTTGTTTGAAGCCTTCTAGTCTGAAAAGTGGAGCTATATAGAGCATGAAAAGAATGGGGGAAACTGGCGACCCCTGAGGGAGTCGACAGTCAATGAGTCTTGGTTCTTCTATTTCTCCATCTAGTCGGATACAGACCTTGCGTTCGGTAGCGAATGAGGCAACTCAGTTGCAAAGAAAAGTAGGCCATCCCTGTTCTCTGAGGCGTCTCACAAGTCTCCCTGGGAGCACAGCATCAAATGCCCCTTTTATATCTAGCGTAGCTACTGTTGCAGTGTCACCTTTTGCTAGAGTAGCTTCTATATCATGTGTGAGGCAAGTTGTTAGGTCTACGCTTGACCGTTTAGGTAATGCTCCGAATTGTTGCCGTGCGAGTACCTTGTATCTGATGGAGATCCATGACATACGTTTTGCGATTAGTCTTTCGAGCCCTTTTCCAAGCACTGAGAGTAGAGCAATCGGTCTATATGATCTAGGGGAGCTCATAACTGCCTTGTTTGGTTTGCCAATTATAGCTAGGATAGCAACGTGGAAGCATTCTGGGTGATGACCTGCGTCTAAACATGCTTGAAAGACGATAAACGGTCTACAACGTGCTTGAAATATCTAAGTGTTCTTTCCTCTAAGTAACTATTTGATCAAAGTGACCTGTTGTATTTACTTTAAACATCTATTGACTCTGATCTTACGCTCATAGAAATACCTCTGTATCCCCTTTCTTCAGAAGGGCCAAGTTACGAGGAATCATTTTGTTTGAGCTATCCCTTAGATTGAAAATAACCGTGAAATAATTGCGTTTTTAAAGTCTTGTGGATGCAGCTCATGATCAAAAGTTCTGGACACTCTCCTAAGGAACTTTTCAAATTGTGGAAGAAGAATGCATTGATTGCCTCTATCTACAAATAATAAATACTCTTCGGGTGAGGTTAAAGATGAATTGACTCTGATCTCCTACAGTATCAGAGTCGTTTTGTAAATTGGGCTGAGGATAATTTCATGAATGATATTATTGTGCGACTGTGTTGGATTGGAAAAGAATGGAATGACTAGACATTGAAGATAGATTAAATTAAGATCTATCGAAATTATTACTATGTGGTGTCTTCTAGATAAAATAAAGTAGCTCATAAGCAAGAATTGACAGGACACTAATATCTAGAAAAATTAGCATTATTTCACCTGTTGTGACAAAAAGTGTCACATTGATGAGGAAAGAATGTAGATAATATCCGCAACGATATTTAAGGGTTTATAATTGTGAAGATTCAAGGATCTAAGATTTTTGGGTCACTCACAGGAATTTAATTTAGGCAATTTAAAATAGGTTGAAACGGGTCGGATGGTAGTGTGGTATGCCATCCGGGCCCTTCTCCTAAGTAGAGTCTGGGTAGCCTGGGCACCTACCCCACTTGAGACGGGAGATGGTTGGTTCGAATCCAACAGACCTAACCACATTTCGCGCGGTGGATATTTACAGGATGGTGGAGGCATGTCTGGATAATCCAGGGTTTGTAGTTTCCTTGGATGGATGTTAACGGTTGAGGGTTGACCAATGGCGAAGAAAAAGTGATTGTACTTCATAGTGGCATCTACAAATGGAATCTGAGGCATGAGTGTATCTAATGAAAAAGTTGAATCATCTAAAATGTAAATAAACACTGTCACTGTGTCATAGCCTAGAGGCTGCATACACTTTATTTGAATTTAAAAAAAAAAAAAAAAAAAATAGGTTGAAACGAGAGTCGTATCCGGGACAGAACAATAGGGGTAATTAAACCCATAAAACCAAAAAGCAGTATACTACTTTTGCGTACAACTCCGTTTCTTGCACCCCTACAACACCTGAATTTCAGGCACGATTTGTCATCCTGATCTTCATGAAAATGTCAACTTTTCTCTACACTTGAATTCGAGGCCCAACATCATTATTTTCATATGGCAAAATTGGAATTTAAAATTAATTTTATTACTATCTACTGAAATTATAATTTAGTGAAATTTTTGCCATTAGAATATACGTGGGAAAGCGGAAGTTATGAAGAAAACAAAAAGCAGTGATTTTTCTGCTCGCAGAAAAAAAGTAGAAAAGCTAATTTCTATTGAGAAACAGCTTTTTACTTTCTGAAAAATAAATAATAAAGTATAAAGATAAATGCGACGGCTATATAAACTAAAAATAAATTAACTGAATAAAAAATGATAAAGATATGGTGATGAGTGTCAGAACGTGTTGTGAAGTTGATGATTCCGATGGGGAATTTAATCGTAAATCGGGTGCAAAAAACGGAGTTGTACGCAAAAGTAGTATACAGCTTTTTGGTTTAATAGCTTGTTTTAACAAATTAAAAAATCATGTTCTTGTCACCCAGACAACCATGAGTTGTATAGTTCATTGAAGGTATTTAGTAATTACAAGTCGTGAGCATAGTAAACTACCGAAGATTACATAATAAATTTGTGAAATTAGTCCTTCGCAATTCCCTTATTTTAAGCGCAAACAGTATAATTATACGTTAGATGACGGATTTCAACTCCACACCACGCCTTAACACTTGTAGATTCCATGAATATGCTGGCCAGTGTAGGTACAAGTAAATTTCATGAATTTAAACTTTAGTAACTGGGGATAAGTCAGTGGGCGTGGAATCAATGTCCCTTATAGATAAGTGTAAGTGGGATATTTTACCTCCAGGTAAATTTGAGACTTTAACTTAGTCGAATGCCAAGACCATTTCATTTAAATTAAAGGCGAGAAATAATTAATTTAGATGAGATTATCGCCTGGTACAATTGTATTTATTATAACACTTTAAGTATGAAGTATACGATAGTATATATGAGGCATATATAAATGTAAAGCACCATTCGGAAAAAACAATTGCGAGTCGTGATTTTTGAAGACTGAAATGATAGAGTTATGGCCGAGGCATTTTAGTGACGTCGACTGACTGCATATCACACCCGGCAAGCACATTAACAGTTACATAATAAACCCCTGTCAAAACCAGATCTTGTCCAAATGTGGTCTTGCTTGAATGCTCTGTGGATAAATTTTAGCTGTCAAAATCATGTAAATTTGACTCCGTGTTGCATCTACATTAAATTATGATATTAGCTATCAAGCACAGCTTAGAGGGAATAAAGCAGGCATCTAAGTTTCTTGCGCTCGCTCTGCATAGCTAATCTTTGCAACGTAGGAGATACCGGGGCTACTAATTTTGATAACGAAACAGTAAAAGTGATCGATCCAAGATAGTCATACCTGCATAAGTAAATGCCTTGCATGCGATACTTCGTATTTAGGTCTTTTCAGTGGCTAATGGCGAGTGGCTAGTTGAACATATGTAATCATAGGGTCTCACACATCTCTTCTTAGCTTTGTAACTTAACTGGAAGATAATGGCAGATTTAAATCGAAAAGCAAATGGATCTTCTATTGATTCTACTGAAAACTTCGATGTTAATCGAATTCCAGACCATGACTATGAATTTATATCAAAAAAGGACTTGGATGCTTTCGCTGCGGCATTAAGGACTCCAGATACAACCTCGTTACTTGCCGGAGAGGATTTAAGTGATCGCATAAGTAATGAATGTGAAGAATCCCAAACTTTAGTCTCACCATCAACAATCCAGATCAAGGAAGCTTCAAAGCTTAAAAAGGCACTATTTTTTTCGGCCAAGAGAGACTGGGCCCCAGCTCGCTCAGTAAAGTCTGGATCTCGCTCGAAGAAGAAGACTGCTGAAAAATACAGGAAGCCACCACCATACAGCAGTGACGAGACAAGAGAAGGCAATGCATATAAGTTATTGAAATGGCCCCTTCTCCTGATAGTTTCTATACTGATGCTTATCCTTGCTATCTGTTACCTTTTAACACGGCTTTACATCTGGCTTTATGAGTACTTTGTGGCCTGGAGAGGTACGCGTCAGAACCTACGTAGAACTCTGAGGAGCACAACATGTTATGCTGATTGGGTTGAAGCTGCCAAAAAGCTTGATAGTTATTTGGGAAATGATCAGTGGAAAGTTAAAGACGCATATGCATACTACGATCATAAAACAGTAAAAAAAGTATTAGAACAAATGAGGCGGTGTCGGTACAGAATTGATGGGGTAGACACTAAAAATGGGATTAACATAAAGCCTGAGACGGCTGTTGAAGAATTGAAGTCATTAATTGGTGCCTGTGTTAAGAATAACTTCGTAGGTGTTGAAAATTCAAGGCTTTACTCCGAAACTTACTATGGGTCGAAAAATCTTGTTCAAGACTTCATTGAAGAAGGTATGTCTGCTTCTTGGCTTGGAAATTTATGCTGACAAAATTAAAAAGTCGAGAGAGGAATCTCAATCTTAGCTAATACACATCACCTAGATAAGCAGGAGAAGAGAAATTTATTTAAAAGCTTACAAAGAAACTACGGGCGTACAGCTCTTTGCTTATCTGGAGGTGCCTCTTTTTCTTATTATCATCTTGGTGTGGTCAAAGCTTTACTAGACGCAGATTTATTACCAGGCGTCATCACGGGTACATCTGGGGGAGCTTTAATTGCTGCACTAGTTGCTACACGCACAAACGATGAACTGAAAAGTGTATTGGTCCCTGCACTTGCTCATAAGATTAATGGATGCTCTGAACCTCTGAGTGTTTGGTTCCCAAGATGGTGGAAAACAGGTGCTAGGTTTGATTCAATAGATTGGGCTAAAAAGTGCAGTTGGTTCACTAGAGGGAACATGACATTTCGAGAAGCATATGAGAGGACTGGTAGAATTTTGAATATCACTTGTGTTCCATCTGATCCCCATACACCAACGTGAGTCAACTCAAAAATTTAGTTCGTCTTCAGACTAAACTAAATCTAGAATCCTTACAAATTATCTAACCAGCCCTGACTGTGTAATATGGTCAGCTGTATTAGCATCAGCTGCTATACCAGGTATTCTGAATCCTGTTGTTCTGATGATGAAGAATAAAGAGGGAAACTTAGTTCCTTTTTCGTTCGGAAATAAATGGAAGGATGGTAGCTTACGAACTGATATTCCGCTCAAAGCACTCAATATTCACTTTAACGTAAATTTCAGCATCGTAAGTCAGGTAAATCCACATATCAATCTTTTTTTCTTCTCTTCACGAGGCACCGTCGGTCAACCCGTTACGCATCGTAAAGGTCGTGGCTGGCGAGGCGGCTTTCTAGGAAGCGCTATAGAACAGTACCTAAAACTAGACCTCAATAAATGGCTGAGAGTTGTTCGTGCACTCGAGCTACTTCCTCGCCCTCTTGGTCAGGACTGGAGCCAGATCTGGCTTCAAGAGTTTTCTGGCACTGTTACTATCTGGCCTCGTACTATTACATCCGATTTTTGGCATATTCTTAGTGACCCTAGCCCAAAAGAACTAGCGCGTATGCTTCATGTAGGCCAGCAAAGCGCCTTTCCTAAGCTGAAGTTTATTGCCAACCGTCTCAGAGTCGAACGTATGATTGAACGAGGTCGGCAGGCTACGCGTACTTTATTTCCAAAAGATAGTCTTGATAGCATGCTTAGCAGGGCTGACATACGTAATATTCTTCGTATATCTGAGGGTCCAGGAACTGAAGATGACTATACTGATGCCGGCGGCATGACTGCTTGGGAAGAAGATGATGAGGATCATGACCAGCTTTTAGCAGAAATAGGTGGAGAGGAGAAAACCTTGATTAATGGGGTAAATGGCTGAGGTGACCGTCGTTATTTAGATATCCCAGCGTTTGATGTTTTAAAATTTATATAAATTTAGATACCCTTAAGTCTGTTGGTTGCATTTCAGAGGAGACTAAAATTCAAATGGGAGTTTAGATTATTTCAATATATATTCCACGCCGTACGTGAATACATTAGTTTATAAATGAATTAACGGAAGAGTAAACGTATTGATTTAGTTTAAGCTGAATTTACTACAGTATCTAATTTTGCGTGCTCTTTTCTAGACTGACAAGGTGTCACAATCATAGTCATCTCTTGAGCAATGTATGCCACGTTCAACATTTTTTTGATTAATATCGACACCTCTTTCGTATAACAAGTCCCTACTCACTAACAAGAAACTTATACTTGCTAATTTATAGCGATCTCTCGAGTTACAAATGTGTATGTAACCTTTTTTTTTATTTTTTTTTATTAAAATTAGGGACAATATCTTCCAGCCCAAAGACCTTGTCGACTTTAAGCTCTTTTGATAAAATTAACTACCTGATTGGCCCAAAAAAAAAAAGCCATTGCTTAAAACTGACGTGTTTTGTTTAACTAAGATCATAATCAATTAAATTAAAATGTATCCCAATTCTTGCATCTAAAAAAAAAAATTTTTTTTTTTTTTGTTGTAGTTTTTTTGTAAATGGGAACATTACATATCTTAAAAAGTATTGGTCTTCACTACATGGGGATCATTGCGCTAATTTATGTGGTCACGATGGCAATATCTATAGTATCATTTAGCAAATATAATATATAGTAATCATACCGAGAAAGACAAAAAAAAAAATAAACCAGATTTCTAGGTTAAAATTTTAATTATACCAGTTTTTTTTTTTTTTTTTCAATTTGTATGAAAAAATTTAATATTTTTTTTTTCAGTTGATTTATCAAGTGTCCCGTCATTTGGCTTTTGGCTGGTGATTGCAATAACCGTTTTTTTTTTTGGATAATTATTATTCTAGGATCTGTGAAAAAAATTGCTGCTCAACGAGTCCTGACTGAAAATGGCCGGCCAAGTAGGTGGTTAATTTCGCCAGTTGTCCCCAGCTTTTCACATTACTGTCAACCCCTCTGATTAACTTACTTTAATTGGTTCAGGAAAAAAAAAAAAAAAAAAAAAAAAAAAAAAAAAAAAAAAAATAGCCAAGTTATCCTAGGATCTAAGTTATGGGAATTAGTCCCGCAATTACGTTTCTATGGTAACAGCCTTTTATAAAGACAGACATTTTTAACCAAAATTTCCAGTCCCAAAATACCCACTACTATAGAATTTTGGAAGATAATGAAGAGTCAATAGAGTCGGGGGCTTCCGGATGCTATTAGCCGAATAACAGTCAAAAATGCACTGTCAATTGCAAAATTTTCTTAATCTAGCAGGAAAAGATCGAAGGTGGGGGGGGGGGGTGGAAAATTAATGATGATCAAATAATTCAAATGGAACAACAGCTAACTGATGAAAATGAAAGAGGAAGTTGACGTAATAAATCATGAAACCAACAGAGCAGAATAAAGCTCAAATAACTGAATAAAGTTAACTTTCTTCTCAATCTTTCCAAGGGGGGGGGGGAAATCAAATCAAATCTCTCTAGACACATTAAAACGCATCCAGCAGGATAAAAAGAAAGACCTAGAGAAACTGAGGTCAGATGGATAAACTAGCATCCTTTTTTTTTTTCTTTTTTAATAAGCTCAGAGAGCTGGGGATAGATACATTTTTAATTAAGGGAACGAGGAAAACTGCAAAGCGGTAGGATAGCCAGGAAAGGAAGTTGCATTCTCGAGAAAGGCCAAAAGGAAGAAAGATAGAGTTTAGACAGACTCGTTGAGCTTGTGTTGTCATTTTAGCTACTCCCATTGTCGCAGCAGTAACAGCAGCAGTAACAGCTGAAAATGTCTTCTTAGGGAGTTGCTTGAGTGGCTAAAAATTCCCTAGAGATTTCATTGACTTGTAAGACTTCAAATGACCAAGACTAAAGTCAGTTATAGATCTATGCCTTAATCATTGAAGCTAACAATGTTTAAGCTTGTTACAAAGATCCACCCCCCAAAAAATACACACGGGATGGGCATATGGCTGTACATATAGACTCTAAGGTACATACGCATATCAGAAGACCTATTTCAAAGATAAATATCTGTTTAACAACATTTTGTCACTTAGATTAACAATTACATCATGTGCCAAAACTTACTCAGATCTGGGCTAGAATTTAATTAGAATTGAATTTTTTTTTTAAAAAAAAATAACAGAGGGAACTTGATTAATGAAGGTTTGGAAAATAACTGTCCAACTTGCTGGAGGGTTCAGATGAGGAAAAGCTCGACAGTCATATTTTCATTTCGCGGATCCTACGGCGTAACTTCTAGTTGATTAACGGGATATAGTTATCAAATCACGAGTGCAAACTTGAAGACTAATCGTGAACCTGAAAAATTCTTTTTTTCTACTTAGATATGTATGCATTACAAGTATATTCCTTAGCAATAGAAAAAATATACTTTGAACACTTGTATACATTGTGCGAGAGTGAATCAATTAATATAATAACAATCAAAACCCCCCAGCTATTGCGTTGACAAAATATCCACAAATAACTCCGTCCTTTAAAGCATCGCTAGCTAACAATTAGTTATCTCTTTTGAATTTCCATTATTAGATCCTTCTAATATGCCTGTTAGATCTAAACATATTGAGACATCCATCTGATTCCTTCACCATAGCCTATATTATTGTCAGCATATTCATAATAATAGACTAGAATTATTATACCTTGTCTCATCACGACAGAGCACATGAAAACCTCAATTGGCCTTATACCCTCTAAGGGCACTTTTCCCTTTCCAGTGGTATGATAGAGACCTAGTTGATGTCTTAACTCTTCTTCACTAACTGCATCAGGGTGGTCGATTTTATTCCCCAAAATGACAAATGGAACTTTATTTAGATCCTCCATACTCAATAATGCATCGAGCTCCGCTTTAGATTCGGAAAATCGTTCATGGTCTTTAGCGTCAACAAGGAAGACAATACCACATACTTCTGGGAAATAGTCTTTCCAAAGACGGCGAGCTATGTTTATTAGTCAATCATTCAGTGAAATTGATACTTGACAGACCTTGTTGATGACCGCCTAGATCAAAAGTTGTAAATCTAACGTTCCCAATAGCTAGTTCCTCTGAGGCTATATTTTTATTAGTACCTGAGATTAAGGTATAGTAAGACACCTATTGTACTCACTGGGATGGAGAGTAGGCTGTAGAATAGCAACTCGATCGTTCTACATCACAAACATCTTAGCCTGTATCTTTAAATCTATTCAAACTATTCTCATTTATGATCAAGCATAATCGCATGGGAGAAATAGATTAATCTCTAGATACCTTCAGCATATGTAAGAGAGTCGTTTTTCCAGCATTATCGAGGCCGAGAAATAATAGTTTGCCATGCTTGTTGAGAAGACCAAGTGAGGCGAGAGTATCCCAGACTGAGAATAGATGTCAGGCTTCCAGCTCTACAGCAAACCAAAGGGTGAAAATTGATAGAATTAATATTGATAGAACTTACACCAATTTAAAACCCACATTCTTTACGTCTTTACTTTATACTGATAAGGGACGGATCGTTCAATAATTTGGACATTGGTTGAGACACTCTCTAGCGTGGCTTTTGGCGTTCATATGGCCAAAGCTCATGTCATTATGTCATCAGCCAGAGTGGTAATACTTAGGAATATTCGAATATTACTTTGGATTTTACTTTTACCAAGCAAATATCGACATTCGATCTTCGAGCGTATGGTTCTTCCTACTTTTTTCCTCTAATTGGTGACCTATAACTATATACCATTTTTTTTTTAATTTGATAAAAGGGGAGTTAGGCAGAAAAGAAGATTCAGCATATCTTGTGGTTAATATAAGTTGTAACCTGTACGAACAATGTCACGTGACCACTGGTTTTTCCTCAAAAGGTCCCTATGTGTATAAATTCGTCGACAGTTCTAGTGACTCATACTATTACAGTTTATCATATTGTAGCAAGTTAATTCAGTATTCTAGATCTGTATATTTTCATCTCTATCTACTCTGCCTAACGTGTATTATGAAGTCGGCACTAATTCTGGAGGCAGCCCTGTCATTTATACCCCCAAGTTTTTGTGTTTGTCATTTTGAAGCACCCGGATGACTAAGTTTAGCATAACTTGGGAAATTTTAACAGAATGGACTCGGTTCGATACTTGTAACTCTAAAGTCGAACTACTACGAGTTCGATCAAGCACCTGCTGACCGCTTTCGTTAAAATTTTATAACTCGATCAATTTATTTATGATTATCCATTAAATGTAGTTCTCATATAATTCTAATGGTGTTAATACTTATTTTAGCAAAGTCGTTGGCATCCAATGTTACTAGGACCCTAAGCTTGGCACTGGAAAGTCGGATCCACCTATAAGCACTAAACCACATTGAGGATCCACTACTGACGTAAGCATGTCACATGTCGCCAAGTAGTCACAATGTTTTGTATTTACGTCGTAGAAATCAATAGAAGACAGACAACCTTAATTGATTAAATCAAACAATCGCCTCCACGAGCCCTTAACCTTTTCTAGTGCCCATTCACGCAAAGCTGGAGTACTGAGTATCGGTCCGCTCATTTATATTTCAAGTTTAGTGTCACACGGAAGAGCCGTCACTGCTGGGAGCATTCGTTTGTGTTTTACCAAAATTTGAGATTATTGAGCGCGTTATTTCACAACAGCTTTGCAGATTGGAATCACAGGGCTTGTCAGTAAAGATAATGAGCTAATTACATAATGAAATTTTATACTTCAACAGTCATTCTCACCATTCATTTCGGAAACTCTATCCCTGAGACTTGGATATTGGTTTTGGAACGCGTCACTATTTACTTCCTTCCGTCGCGTCAACATCATCTCGAAAGCAGAAAAACTTCTAGACATTAGTTTTGAATATAAGATCTGCTATACTTCATAGATAAAAAAGAGGTTAAGAAATAAGCAAATATTGGATATCTGGTCTTGTCGTACTAGCAATATGTAGGAGTGTACCTACCATTGAGCGGTATAAAGTAGCGTCAGTTTTGTCGAAAAGACTTTTGGTATCGGCCAATTAAGTTATCATCAGTGATTGGCATTTTAGCTCCTCTACAATTAAATAGACCCAAATCATCACAGAGAGCATCAATTTTGTCCTCTTGGTTCATACGGATGCCGTCAGAAGAGCGATGTATGCTTATAACAAGAAATCTGGTCATGTGACCTAGGTATTTATTATTAAAGGCTGTTGCTAGCTCGTCGAGGATTTTATTAGATTGAGTTTGAAACACAGGTATGATAATGAAGTCGTCAACATATGTTGATATTGAACGTTAATTACGATGGAAAACGTTCCTATTAAATTTTTATGATGCAAAGCCCATTTGATGTAAAACTAAGCGAAGTTTTTCTCACAAGCGTCTTGGCGCAGCTTTTAATCCGTAAATGGCTTTATGAAGTTTGCAGACGAGGTTCCTAGGTACTTTTCTACTGTGGGGTTGTTTAATATAGATTGGAGTATCTATATCGGCATGCAGGAAGGTGGCTGTGATATCTATATGGCGAATATGAAGATCGTTTGATGCTACAAGGGCGAGCAACATTCGCATTGTAGAGGGAGGTAATATGTCAGCATATGTGATATCTGCAAATGTTTCAGAGAATCCCCGTGCACACCATCTGGCTTTAAGCCGACCATCTAGCTTTTCAGTAAGAGTACATTTCCGGTCATTAGATGTCCATAAGCTTCGGAACGAGGAACAAGTGTCCAGACTTTATTGCGTACCATATTTTCAATTTCGATGTCCATGGCATTTTTCAATTGTTCTACTTTGCGGCCTTATAATGCAGGTTGTAACATGTGTTCATTACTAGAATGTAGAGAAAGAATTTTTGTTTTCAACGGAAATTTATCTTCATAAGAAATTAAATCCCGTCGTGTTATTGTTCCGTTAGTTTCAAGTTTAAGGATAATACATCCTTCATTGAATTCTGTACCAACATATATTTCTTCACGAGCATTTCAGCCTAGTTTATTCTGGTATGGTTCCAATCAGAATACACGGCAGCTGATTGGATGAAGTTTTTGTATGTTGGGTAGTCGCTGAAATACAGAGTAAAATGATGACTTTCGAGCCTGTTTGTTTGGTGTTACGTTCAGAATGTTAATGGTTGTGTGGAGGATGAGCGGTCATGGACGGAATGGCAGACCTGATTGGAAATGTAGGGCAACCATTTACTCTATCACTATACGAGCATTTCTTTCGGCAATTCCATTTTGCTTAGAGGCATGCGATGTTGACTTCTCCCATTGTATACCACGAGATTTAAATTCTTGTTGAAGCTCATTATTAGTAAATTTTGTAACAGCATCTGTATGTGTGCGTTTTGGCGTTTTATTATATTTTGTTTTCAAATGTTCCAAGCAATCTCGAGTTTGAGTGGGAATCATTTTCTTGGTACAGATTAGACATGCCTATTTGTATGCTATAGATTTATCGACTGCAAGCACGAACCAAGAAGCATTAGGTACTGAATTATCTTTCGTTCTGGATTGAAGAAACTTTTGACAGTCGATTAGTTCCATATGAATCGCTTCTGCAAGCTGGGCAGAGCTACGAAGGCTACTATGGCCTCGAGAGTCAGCCTTTTTAGTTTTGGTACAAGTTTCATAATTGGGAGTTGAAGTATATCCCTTGATTCCAGCTAGATTTAGGGCTTGGTTTTGTATCAATTGTCTAGGATGACCAAGTATACAATGCCAGTCACGTTTAATTGGGTAAGTCAATGGCAGTTTATTTGAACGGGACCGAGGTTCCCAAATGAGCCTACCGTTTTTGCGACGGGATTTGGCGCAAATTAAGCCGTCAGGATGAATTAATTCTACATCTTGTTGATGATATGGTTAATATATTGGAAAATCTTGTTTTTCTAATTGACATATGGATAGAACCCCGGGTATTTTCTCCTGGTAGATGCTTTGGTTCTTTTAAGATCTCAAGCTTTGCATCCAAGCAAGAGAGGAAATTACCTTTACCAGTGTAAGTTACGCGGCCACCTCCAGCTATGCGAACAGTTTGTGGAAAGGAAAAATAGGAAGTAAGGTCATGTTTTATTCTTGGAACGTGGAAGTCTGCAGGAGTATCCAATTTAAATCTACCATTATCTCCATTATCCGGAGTCAAAATCTTATTTTGATTACTTTTCTGTGTACCAGTGCTGTTCCTTTCATTCCTATTCTTCTATTTCTTCTGGCACTCATGTTTTCGATGAGCTTGAATCCTACAATCATTACAAACAGTTTAGTTTTTAGGGATTAGGTTTATGTTTGTTTTCAGAAATCCAACTAAGACATTGAAATATTGTTAGTTCAAGTAACAGGCTTCGACAACGATTTTCTAAGTCAGGCTGTAGATTAGTGAGGTCGAAAAGAAGAAGATTTTTCATCTTAAATTTTGTTTCGGAACTGAAAGTGAAGTAATCTTTCATATCATGATATCTTCTTTGGTATATTTTTATGAATCCTTGAAATGTAGTTATTTTGTCCAATTGAAACGTCCAGAATCTTGAGGTAAAGATGGTAATATTATTATGGGCTTTGGCATGTAACGTAAGAACAATTTCTGGGAGAGAATGTTACAGGCTATGCCTGTCGCTTATACAAAAAGAGTAAACAAGGAACAACAATTATCTATCACTCCTATATGGATAGGGGCAATAATCCTTTGCTTTTTAAGCGAATGAATAGGAGTGCATTGGAATGTATCCCCTTTCTTGTAACATCAAGAAAAGGGAAAACAAGGGGTATTGAGATGTAAGAGTATTGAAGCCCTGAGAATCTGTTGATAATCCTCTTTCCTTCTTTAGATAAAAAATAGACAGTATTTTGCCATCAAACCTTTCTTACATGGTTTTGATGACCCGCCTTTCACATAGAAGCTCGGTGATTTCATTACATGTGGGATAGTGTTTCGAAGTTTAGCAGCCCACCTTGATGTCTAAATGATTATTGAACGATATCTTGGTTAATCATCTAGGAATGCTGATGAAGTTTGTGAGAGAAAAATAAATTGTTCAATCGACTTGTAGTAATGGCTCCAGTTGAGGCCTTTTAAAGCCAGAATTAGTTTACAATTTTCAGGAGTATTAAACCTATCTTTTAATGTCCAGATTTTTTTCGTGATTGGAGGTGGTATGAAAGTCAGTCCTTACTTCACATTTCGCGTTTCTATCTGTACAAAATGCCAGGTCGAGCGTACCACCACGGGAGTGCGTAGAAACCTCCGTAGGATTAAGTATTGGAAGATCTCTAGTAGAGTACCAATCAATAAGATCGCTACAGGAGGTATGAGAATTTGTAGCGATTAAGTCCCAAGGAGGACGCAAATTAAAATAAGCACCAATAAAGTATGGTTTGTCCGTAAAGCTAAGGAGTGTTGGTAGGCCAGGACCAGCTTGGTTTGAGCCCACTGGAGCGTTTTATACATTCCAGATGCCGAAATCTTTGGTATCTTTTATGGAGATATAAATTTTGGTAACATCGCGGGACAAATCAGCCTGCACTTGGAAAGCTTTGATAAATGCAGATTTTGGTACACAGGTGAAAACTCTAGGCCGCGAATGCCATGTTGTAAGGGGAGAGAAATACTGAAAGGTTCAGTGAAAGATTGATCTTTGGGCAGATAAATCTGATAGGATCCATAGTCCTTGTAAGAGTAAAATGGCAATATGGTTTTCGTTTGCTAATGCAAGGGCAAAACTATGGGCAAGAGATGACCTTCCAACTTTTACCTGCATAATTCGAAGAGTCGATTTCCTAATTAAGCTTTTCCTAGTCATATTTATGATGAGGGAGAGTCGCTTTCTGTACTAGTTGTCCTAGTTAAATTCACACTGGGCTCATCAGCGGAATATTATGCTTTTGCATATTCCCTTCATCCCATAGCTCGTATGTTTTGAAGTTGTAACCCAGTTGGTCGTATAAAAACTCCATTTGACCGGCAAGGGCGAGCTTGATAATATTTTCCTGTGGAAGCATAGGGCCCTTGGCTGTTTAGGCATATAGGTGCTTTTTAGCATGATCCTTCATGGGCATCGACAGCGCATAGTCTGCATTTTAATGAACGGGCGCAAGTCCGAGTAGAGTGAGATCCATAACATTTATCGCAATTGGACTCTGTTTCGGTCTGATTCTTTGCACTGAAACTGCTTTTCCAAGTACTCTGAAGCCTCGATGGAAACCTGCTAGCTCTATTTTCGGGTATAAAAATACGAACAAACCCTTTAACCTCATCACCAAGTGAGCAGCGAGTCCATCCGATATGTCAGATAGGCATATGGTCTCTGATGCTTGCTAGCCCCTCCAAGAGTAAGCCCTCTATAGGATCAAAAAAGCCATCTAAGCCTCTAAATTTCTTCGGAGTAGATCCAGTTACAAATGTTGTCCACGTTTCTTGTCGTTCAACCGTAACTTTTCTGAATCGGGTTTCGATTTCTTTTTTGTTCTGCATGATAGCCGGAGGCTTTGAAGGTGTTGGTGCCATTATTGCTATTCCAGTAGACACCGTCCATATGTCTGATATTAGTGCTTATCTAGGACAAGCTTTTGTATAGTTTGGCGTAGTTGAAACAGGTTGCATTTCCATGCTTCATGATTTTAATCTAGCCTTATGATTACACGACAATCTTCTTTGCTTTTACCTCTGGGTGAATTTCCCCTTAGTATTCGTTTTTTCAATGGTATAATCTCCCAATTTTCTACACCTGCTACTTTTGCAGCCCAAGTGGTCATAGGAGAACTGGGCTTATTCGTTTGGGGGTTCTGTGTTCTCATAAACACTCGCTGTCCTCGCATCGCACGTGAGGCACTCCCAGCCAGAATTGCCAATGAGTCTACCCCGACTCCTGGGTGGTCTCTTTCCAAATCTTGAGAATAAAAACTTATAAGATTAAGTCAATCTTGATTGTTTGTTTGTCTTACTATTTAACGTCTAAACTAAGTCTCACGTGACTTGCACGTTCAACTCTATTCCTAACTAGGGACAGATGACGCTAGAGCCGGGGCTCTAGAGTATTAGGCTAAACTAAGCAGTTATATACATGGTGTGGGGCGTTTTATGAAACAGCCAGCACAAGATAAATAGAAAAGAGAAGTCATAAGCCACTCACTATAAGTGGAAAGTCTTTAAAATTTGTAGCAGGATTTCCGAAAGAAATAACAAGTAGAATAAGAATTTAAGGAATCTGTGGTGGAGTAGATAGAACCATTACTTTATCGAGGGCATATGTTTACGAAGAAATCAGTTTTATCAAGCCATTCAGATAGTGTGATAGCCCCCTTTGGAGTTCCAAGTAAAGTAGGGATTAGAGAACTAATGGGTCCTGGAGGACGGCCACGTCGGCGGCGGAGTATTCTGCAAAAGAAAAAATGTAGCGGTGCCTTGGGTGATCCGCATTTACAGTTGAGGTTAGCGTCATGGTGATTAAAACGTATGTGGTATTCAGCGAAATCTCCATGTCCTGTTCTAGAGGCAAACAAATGTCCAAGAAATTTCCTACTTAGAAGAAGTTCTTTAGGTGGGAGGGGAGCAGAATGGATTTCAAGCTGGGAATACATCTTAGGAGCCTGGGCTTGCCACCAGATGTCCCTTGAGTTATCTGTTTTTTCTTTTTGCCATCGACGAAGTGAAGCCAACGAGTGTTGTTGCTGCGACTCGTTATAAGGCATGGCTGCACCTCTTTTAGCTTCAAAGTCTGCAAGTTCGTTTCCATGGATTCCAGCATGACTAGGTATCCAGCATATCTTAATCTCGCCCTCGGAAATATGAGGAAGTCTAGCTCTTGCTTTCCAAAGATTGGTAGTTTCCAAAGCTTCTAAGTAGATTGCTTGGGAGGAAAAGACAGGGGTTTTTGAGAGTAGTTTTCTTGACACGCTATAATTATCTACGAAAACCTATAAATCTTTTGAGAATCGTGTTGATGGGAGAGCAATTGCAGATTTTATTCCCAGGAGTGCAGCATGTGCTTCGGCATCATTTGCTTCGCATAGTTTACCCAAAGGAGAAGCACCTGTACATATTTGTCGCCCTAATTGGAAGATTACAAAACCAGCTCCTGCATTTCCATTTGGTAATTTTGATCCATCACTATAGATAAGAATGTCATTTTTTGGAAGTGTGTTTAAGAAATTATAAAAAATGCTAGCCTCCGACTCAGGCGTCGACATTTCCGTGGAAGAGGGGAAGATAGAATAATTTGGTAGCTCTTCTATCTCCCAGGGAGGGTGAGCAAGAGGATTTATAAATTCTGACGGTGGTATTGTTTCTAGGGATTGCGCAAATCGCGACAATGCTTGATTAATAGATAGCTTTATGAACGGCGGCGTAGTGGATGGCGGTCATCAAGACGGCGAGTCCGGATAGCACTTCTTCTTACTATATTGTCAAGACATATTTCGGCTGGGTTTAGTCCTGCCTCCCTGAGAAGAGCTTGGGTAGGGGTGGTACGGTATACGGGAAGAATCGCCCTAGCAGCTGTTGTATAAACTTTACTCAGAGCGTTTAAGTGATTACCAACTCTATTGCTTACTATTTTTGAGTTTTTATTTCTAGTCTTACCTGGCCACCAAGTCTCAGCTGCAAAATGTGCTATAGGCAAGACGCAAGATAATACTGTCTGCCTGAGGAGACGCGGGGGAACTCCTCTTGTTGTATTGCCTAAATGACGGAGAGCGTTTGCAACGTTTAACGCCTTAGCTGTCTGGATTAACGCATGGCTCTTGAAGGTGAGTTTCTTGTCAAAATGTACACCCAGCCATTTCAAGTAGGGTAGATTCGTGTTTTCTGAAATTGTAAAGTTGCTTGTCTGCACCTTTGGGCTGTTTCCTTTATCTTTGTGCCTTCTAGAGAAATGCATTAACCCTAATTTCTTGGGGTCAAAAGTGAAACCTTCATCTTTGCCCCAAGCCAATGCTGCATTGATGGCTTCCTTAATTCTGATCGAGTTAAGTTCTAGTGAAGGGGAGGTTTCAAGGATAGCTACATCATCAGCGTATCCGAATGCCTTTTTGAGGTCTTTCAAGTGGAAGAGAGGAGAAATATAAAGCATGAATAAAATTGGGGATATTGGGGAACCCTGAGGTAGACCGCAGGTAATCGCTTGCGGGGGACCAGTTTCGCCGTCTAATCGAATTAAAACAGTACGCTTAGTCGCAAAAGAACCAATCCATTTACAAAGGTGTAACGGCCACCCTTGTTCTCTCAGTCGGTAGACAAGCCGTCCAGGGAGGACTGCATCGAAAGCACCCTTGATGTCTAGAGTGGCGACAGATGCCGTCTGACATTTGTTTAAAGAGTTCTCTATATCGTGGGTAAGACAGGTGGTTAGATCTACAGATGAGCGAAGTGGAAGCGCGCCAAACTGTTGATGAGCAAGAATCTTAAACTTAATAGAAATCCATGCCATGCGTCTTGCAACAAGCCTTTCTAAACCTTTACCGAAAACTGAGAGCAGCGCTATGGGCCTATAAGAGCTAGGGGAAGTCATGTCCGCTTTATTAGGTTTACCAAAAATTGGTAAGATAGCTGTTCGGAAGCAGCGGGGATGGTGACCGGTATCTATACACGCCTGAAAGAGGTCCAACACTAGATTAGAAATGTATGGCCATCCAAGGCGTAGCAATGCGCTAGAGATCCCATCTTTACCTGGTGTCGTATTTCCAGCTTCCAGAATAGCTCTGGAAGTCTCTGTAAGTGTTAGTTTCGGAAATGGGAGAAGTTTCTTTGGGACAGAAGGAGTATCCAAGGGAATATCTTCAGTTTCAGTTTGATTGCAGAGAAGATTTCTATATAGAAAGTCAATCTTGATGTAGGAGACTAAAAGGCGAGCTGCTATCTAATTACATTATTTTGTCACGTGATATAGTATTTTAAATAATCTCTCACTATACATACAGACTCAGATCTGAGAAATACATCTTCTTCCATGGCGCAATTGGCTAGCGCGTCCGACTGTTAATCGGGAGGTTCACAGTTCAAGCCTGTGTGGAAGAGTGGAATATTTTGTTTGTAAGATTTTTGAATCGACCTCATATTGAGGTCTATCAGATATCCCGTCCGTTTCACCACATACGAGCCTTAGATCATAAAAATGAAAGCTTGACAATTTTTGCTGTGACGCTAGATATTTTAAGGATATAACAAATTTTTCGCAAACTGGAAAAAAAAAAAACACTTTCAGGCTGAGTTAAACAATGACTAAAATTTACAATGAAGAATTACTGTGAAAGTATATACGAATTTAATTTTTTTGGTACATAACCAGACAAATCATAAAATACTTGCACAATATTGGTCGCTCACCATTAGTGCAAGAACTGAATTGAATGCTCATGGCAGGGCTTTTCAAGGCAGATTAGCACAGTTTATACTGAGCTATTGGTAAAACATAGGCGCTCGATGACATCGCATCTACACGAGGTACCTAGCCTATAACATAACCTTTCAGCTCAAAGTAAAGAGGTGAATTAAATAAAACCCGAGTCACAACATTTCCAACTTCCACCTAGGTCTTTCGTCTTTCAATGGAAGAATTGTAACACTGCTCATATCCTTTTTTTTTTTTTTTTTTTTTTTTTTTTNATACATCGCTATAATTTTATTTCTCTGCATCTGCGTGGGGACGTCAAAATCCGGAAATATCGCTTAATTCCCACAGATATATATTCGGAAAAAAAAAAAAAAAAAAAAAAAAAATTTCGAGTCTACACATGTCAAAATCCAAGGGAGAGAGAGAGAGAGAGGAGATCTTTCGCTTTAGAAATGTTGAAATTATTGGACCGTACTGCAGTTCATTGGCAAGCGTAGATCTTAGGTTCCCCAATATATGCATATGGCACAGCCTCCCTCCTGAATTTTTGGGCCGACCTGTCGACCTCGGGTATTGTCATTGAGGATACGCTATGCCGTCCATGTGCAGACAATCTTGTTGTCATTGGAGACTAGACATATAAGATGGGCACTATAATTTCACTGGTGCTTGGAACTATTGAAATCTTGCCTGATCACACATGTTATCAGACTCTTATTGTATCTCCCACGTGAATTTATCTCTCGTCGATGATAAATGTCACGAACTTACACTCATCCACGCCTATAAAATCATTAGGCAAGATAAGAGGTGGCATTTGGGGAAGAAATCAGACACTGTGTAGAGAGAGAGAAAAATATATTGAGCCAAAATCGTAGATCCTGTGCGATTGACCGAACGCTCTTTGGATAAGAAATAGCCCCGTACTGAGTGATTTATCCAAATTTTTTTTTAATTTTATTTTTAATTTTATTTTTTTTAAAAAAAAAAATAAATAAAAAAAAATAATCACAATTGGTTTTGGGAATTTTTTTTTCTTATTCCCTTTTCCTCCCGAGCAGTTAGTTAACTTGCACACTTAGAAAAAAAAAAAATAAATTATAAATTATAAATCTGGCCTCATCAGTGTTCGTAATTTTTTTTTTTTTTAAATAATATAATAATTAGTGCCTATATACATATATATATATATAGCTACTAGTCCAATGAAGGGGGGGGGGGAATTTTAACATGTTGTATGCCTATACCTACTTTTTGAGCCTGTAGATAAAGAGCACAAACATGAATCTTTTTGTATTCTTTTTCCATAGATACTCACCCATTTAAAAATAATAATATATATATATATATTATTTCACTAGTATTTTACTACCATTAACCAAACTAAATATTCATACATAACCGCCCAATTATCTGTCTTTTTTTGCCTAAGACTGTGCTGTGTTATGCTGTGATGATTCATTAATCCTCGACTTGATGCTTTTTTTTTCAAAAAAAAAATGTTGATTTATGGGACGTCGTTTATATTGGGTATTTAGATTGTCAGCTTAAGAAGGTTATAAGATGACCCTGATAAAGTGAGTGAAGAACACTAACGACACTTGAAAATTTGTAAATGAATAACATTATTTCATTATCTAATTGAGATTACTACTAAAATGAATGATTGATAATAATTTACATTGAAAATGGTTCTTCTAGGCCACTTATGTATTTATATTACCAACAAACTACTTATCACATTTCCTTGACCAGCATTATACCAACGCTTTATTACGGGTTTTCCCATTTTTGAAGGTGAAAGCTAGTCAATTATAACAGATGGGGTGATAGGATAAAGAATTTTGGGAGACTTATTAAACGTTTTTCGAGCTGGAGATCGGAGACGATACTTAGGAGGAGGAGAATGCAGTTTCTTAGGGGAATAACAACTATTTGAACTCCGGTTCCTAGAAAGAGTTCGACTTGTTCTGCCACTTCTAGACTCCGACTTCCCACTGTAGCGTCTCCTGTGCCTCTCACTAGAGTTTTTTAAGCTATTTTCGTTGCTTTTCTCGTCGTCGTCAGTGTCAGATGTAGGAAAGCTAGGATCTATATCTTGAGGAGTCAACCTATGTCGGGCCTGCTTCCGAGCCTCCAAACATGAAAGATATGCCTCCTCTAGTGGTCGATCTTCGTCAAGAGTTCCACAAACAAAATCGGTACTATCAGGTAGGTCTGGAGTTTCAGTTCGTATGCTTTTTATTTTGCGTCGTCGTCGCTTATATCTTAAAACATTAGGCTCTAATAGGGGGAAGTCGGTAGAGGAGTTGGATCCAGAACGATAGTGGGCCGATGTAATGATACTAGGAAAAACTGAGCCAGAAAGGTGACGAGTGCCAGTCTTACACTTTCTTCTTCCAGGCGTCCAGAACTCAGATTCGTTTTCAATGTCACTTTCGTCTGAGTCTGCAAAGCCAGCCTCGTTGTCGGTCTCATTTCCAACATCAGACGAATCACATTCAAAATCGAAATCATCGCATTCTTCTTGCTCTTCTACCTCAGAATCATCTTGATTGTCCTCTACTTCATCTAGTTCCTCCTGTTCGACCTCACTGGCAAGATGACGTATCTCATTTTCTTTCTTTAACAAGTCATTAATAGTCAGCTTAGACGTAAGAACACTTAAATCCTGGCGAAGCCAGTTTTCTTCTTCTATTTCTTCACTTGCAAACTCATAAAATCCTGTAGCCTGAGATAGACCTGAGCTACTGCTTAGAGATAGAGAACCGGACGCTGAAGGAATCAAGATGGTGTTATTTTTTTGTTCTGTTATCTGATTACTCAATATCGAAGAATGTCCAATTGATGATCGTGTCGAGCTGAGACCACCAGAAGTGAGAGGAGGATTTGAAGTATCTGATCGCCCAGGGACCTTTATAGGTTGAGGTCCAGAGCAGGCAAACTTAATAGTTGATTTCCGAGGTTGTTGTGGAGAAGAAAGACAATCTGCAATTTCAGGTTCATGAGCAATAATGACAGGCTCAGTTATAGCTTTAGTCAGAAGTGAAGAGTACTTCCGAGCTATCTGTGGTTTGATATCTGATCTACGGAACTCAAGAGCAGCAACTTTTGGTGTAGATTCTAGGGGATCGAATAGTTCAATTGTATGATCAGCTATTAAACTATCATCAAGTGCAGTCATAGAAGCTGGTTGAGGCCACCAATGAAAAACATTTTGGAGACCCATCTGATCGCCAGCCTTTTATTCTGCGACTATAATATAGAAATTGGAAACGGCTGTTATAAAATATAATACAAAAGCGTTTATGGCTTTGCTATTGACGAATTTCAGAGAGCTACAGTAGCGAGTAGTTCACAGAAAAGATCAAATAGAAAAAAGAGTTAATCGTGAAACGATTGCAGAATTGATGAAGATTTGGGAATATGTATTCAGACTCCAATTGCGTAAATGAAATTGCTAGTAGATTGAGATCGATAGGAGCCCGTAGGCGTTGTGTTATAAATTAGTGCCTCTCATATTTGACGAAGTGCGAGCGTGATCTCGGAAGCTGCAAAGAGTCCGGACTAAGTTGGGCGGGACTGGAGGGAGATGTGTGCACTCTCGAGCAGCCACTCAGTAAGTCAGTTGGTCGTTCAGACGGTCAGTTAATTAGACAGATTCTAGGCAGCTGGAGAGAAAGACACGGTAGTAGAGAAGCAGGAAGATTTTGATGTAGCGGGGTAAGGAAGTTGCAGTGTTACTGTTATTTCTTTAGCCTATGTAGTTTTGTTTATTTATTTGGTTTATTAATTTATTACTTTTTTATTTTTTTATTTTTTTCCTATCTCAGACCTATGTGAATAAGGAAAGACAAAATTTAATTGAGACAGAGGTGTGTGTGTGTGTGTGTGCTTTTTGCTGTTTATAGAGGGAGATTGGGAGAATGGACGCAGCAGTTGCAAAGGTGAACGAGCGGGAGGGGAAAAGGGAAATATGAAGGAGGAGGGCTAGATTTAATAATATGCCAGCGTCCATGAGTGACTAGATTGTAGAAATTAAATTTCCTCGGATGAGGGCGGAGGCAGAGGCAAGGGTGGTGGGTGTGTTACGATATGATCTGCTGGGGTGTGGGGATGAATGACGCTGATGACGTCGCTCGAGAAGATCGCAAAATCGCCAATTCTAGCTTGTTCTGGTTGGCAGGGCGATGGGAGGCCAGCTGAGGGCGAATATTGATAACCGCCGCCGCCGCTGCTGCTGCTGCTGAAGCAGGGCAGAGGAAGACACAGTCCGTCAGAAAGCAGGCAACCAAACACTCCGTCAGTGAGAGAATGATCTAGGCGAGGAAGAGGGATTTCTGTGGGTTGGATTGCACTGCTTGGCAATGCTTGGTGCTTGGGAAAGAGGCCAGTGGGGAGTGAGTATTATTACGCTGTAAATATTATTACAGTCCTAGATCCAGACATTGCAATGCGCTTGTGGAAAAGGAAAAACAAAAAGAAAAGGCTAATTCTGTGGGTCTTTGATAGACTTCTAAAAACACCCCTGTCTCTTCGGACTAAGTGGAGGGATGAGAGTGCGAGGGGTCTAAGCTGGCATTCATTGGTTGAAGAAAACTGGCTTTGGCAGGGATAAACTCGCTAAATTGCGTCACCGCCTTCTAGAAGTATAAGCTCAGTGATAAACAGAGATCCAGCTCTTTCTAATTTATGCATCCACTGCAGGTGGAGAAATAGTAAATATTTGTGCGTGACATAAAATATATTTGATTGATATGCTGTAAATCCGAGCTTCTCGCTGCACTAAGCTAAGGTAGCTCAGGAGGGCAGGGCAATATGCATTCTTTTAGCCGGCAGAATCTGCCTTATCGTGACTAAGCCACGAGATTCGTTCTTCAACCAGTCAAAAATCGCGAAACAGCAGATCGACACTTTGACATTGGGAGTCCCGCTTCTCAGCCAATGATATGTTCTATGTTTACGATATTGAATACTAATTCAGGATGTATTTGACCATCAGATTACAGTAGCCTCATTACGCGCGGACAATAGAGAAAATGACCATTGCCGGATAGACAACGTTATGTAGACACTAATTCCACGCGGAGCTATATGTGGATGAGTGGCAACGGAGAAAATGCAGGGACAAAACTCATCCTCGCTCACTTGCATGCGCACGTGCCACTGACAGCCAAGACCTTGGAAGTCATACTTCTTGCTACGTTGCCACACCAACAGCAACGGCGTTATACTAGTCGATGCCGGCTCACGTAAAAAAGCTAATTCACCAGAATACGATTCACTCACTTTACTACTTTGGCAAGCTCCTGCTAAGCTTTATGATTCCGCCGTGTTTTTGCAGCACAAAATTGGTATCCTCATGCTTCATACTGGGCGATTAAGAGCATAGCCAGCAGCTTGACTTTGACACGGATGAAGCGGAAGAAGAAAAGAAAAAGAAGAAGAAGAAGAAGAAGCAGGCATCGACTGGTGTGCCACTGCTAGACCGTTAATAGCCGGTTATTCTTCAGAGCAAGTAAAAATGATCTCATTTGACCTTATCGCGCTCGCGTGTCGCTTATTTAGTAAATCAGTGTCGTCTTGGCGCTGATAAGAAAGCTTGCAACCAGGTTCTTAGCAGATCCTTCCAGTTGTCCCTTGACTGACTCCTCGCACTTTTGCGCCATTCAGCCGAATTAAAAAGAGAAATGAAGTCAAAAATATTGTTTCAACATAGATAGGTTTAATGCAGGCGATTGATGAAATAACAGAGTCATGTTGTGGTGCGCGGAGTCGATGAGCGATGATGGAACTTTTGTTTCTCCGATGTATTTGTGTTTTTCACTATGAAATTTATGACATGCTGCTTGTTTTCCAACGCTAACAACCCCCTTGCATTAACAAGCGAAACAGACCCTGGTCCAAGAAAGACAGATCTCGGTAACGGCGTGTCAGCAAAAGGGAATGTAAGTCAAGTCTTGCAGCAGAAATAAACTATTTGATCCAGCTCTAATCTAAGCCCACAGCCGAGCAAACTACACTTTTTGTTGCTACTAGCAACAACAAGTGTTAATGTTGACGAATAGCATAGCAGCATCTGTTGTAACGACAGTTTGGTTTCTCGGTATGTTAAATTTTTATAACGACACAAATATAAAACCAACCAACTTGGGTTATATCACACGACATGCAAACAGCCAAAAATGCATAAATGATTAATTTGATCATTAAAATTCACATAGGCATGACATATACTCTTGCCTATGTTGTTGCGCGTGTGTGTTACAGTTTCATGATCAAATCCTGTGACAGTGTGGAGAGATACATCCACTGATAAATCTATATATCTTTTATTACCAAATTACTTGAGATCTAGACAATTGAATATCATCAGACTGGAAATGGTACTGATAATGGCTTGTTATGCACATCTTTGCATGGACACAGGCACAAGCATCTGAGTCGGATAAAGCCTAGCAAGAATGTAGCCATCCATCGGAAAAATCACCACCGCCAATGGGTCATGCCATGTGATGCAAACTGACATCCTAACAAATCGGCGTATATTTGAATGTTGGTTGTTTCTGTCAGCAGCCGGCCTTTCTCAAGCAATCGACTGAGTGAGTCATTGGATGAAGCTTTCTGTTGTGTTCCAAAAAAAAAAGGTATAAATATCTGGAATATATATATATATATATATATATATATATTATGAGCTTTGCTACGTTCCGACGAATCGGATCCCCTCCCTTCTCCTCATCCACGTGTAAAAAGGTCATTGAAGGATTCCTTGGCACTTCAGGGCAAATCATCGGTTCATCCGGGGATCAAGTAAGACTTGAGTCACTCACTCTACGAGTGTTATCATTAGTCTCCCGGCTAACCAGCCGGGCGGGCCGAAAAGGTGAGCTGAGGCATCGAAGCGATAGACAGCTTTAGGATGAAACAAATAATTTCTCTCTTTTAACACGTTTGTCTCTGGTGTCTCGGCCTGATTTCCGGTGGAGACTTACTTTCTTCAGAGAGAGAAAATATACAAAGCAAGGCTCCATATTAGGGAAAAAATGTCAGACAGATACTCACAAGCCCATACTAAGAGACCTTGGGGGGTTTTTTTTTCGTATGTGTGACGAGAAGACGCCAATTTAAGGGTCCAATAGCTTCAAGGTTTCGCTAGAAGAATTTCTGTATTATTAAAAATCTTCTTCCTATTTTGAGTATGTCATACAAGAAGTAAAAAAAAGAAACTTTGGGGAGGTCGATTAAATAGTAATTGCAAGTCAACGACCCCTGTAAGTTGCTGCTCTATGAACCTTGACTAAAAAGGCCAATTAAACGGCCGATTTGGCCAGTTTCCTCTAGTTTTCACATTGTGTATTAATTCCTTGATGATGTGATAAAGTTAGTTGCTATTCTTTACCCCTGCTCAAATGTGCCAATCATATAGCCAGAAACCCTAGCATCGCGCTGCTGACATTATGTAATAATTTCGCTATATTTAATTGGAGCAAGAGATTAACTACCCTGACGTGTTGGCATTGCAACGGCTACAGGGATCACCCACAATTAAATTGGCGGCTGATATGGAGCACCCCCCCTGGCCGCTACGCAGCATCCCCATGCTCATAAAATAGCGGGGCTATTTCTGTTGATCTTAATTCTGCCATATTTAAGTAATTGCTTGATCATCAGGAACATTTATAGCGCTAAATTCTCGCATACTTACATGGCTAAATACTGCTTCCATAAGTATAAAAGCTCTCAATTTGACCGAACAAATCATAAATCTGCGATACAATTTTGGATTTTGGACATAAAAGTTTGATTCAAGAATGGATCATAAAAACTTTATTTTTATTTCTCCCTTCCTAAATTAAATCTCTTTTCATACACCCATAAAGTAAACATATAAACATACTAATGACTGACTGTGATACCACTTATCATGTGTAATTACAAGTTGAACATGATATCTAACGAATAGAAATAATTTGAAGATAAGTAAGTTTCTGGTATACATAAATTAACCATTGTAAATAATTCTAGCTCTCTGAGGACAGTTACTACAATTGCCTATTATGTCCATGCTCAGTGCAAAGACTGCAGTGTGGAAGTCGACTTTGTACCTGCTCACATTGGCTCAAAATTTTACCCGTGGCAGCAACTTGCACACTCATACTGTCTCAAATTCGTGCCCGTCGTACAGCCGCTTCAGCTCGCCTTCTAATCGATGAGATGGGGTCAAGAATTTGGGGTGGAGGAGTTATAAGTTCGTTGCCCCATACTTGTCGATATATTTGCCAAAAGGGGTGGAAATCTCGTGGGGTTATGGCTGTCGGAAGTTAGCTCCGATTAGATGAGTAGAACTCAACATCAAATACTTATCTATTGAATTTTCTATGCGAAATTTTAGCTGATGCCAACAAAGTATTCTGTAGGAGGCGTTAAAAAGACCAATGCAAATGGTGGAGACAGATCCAGACTGGATAAGCGTAGTCTGGTTGTTGATAATGTCCAATTGCGCTCGGAGCTTATATATAGCATTTTGAGAGATTATGCCCAGACAATGGCTTTATAAACTAGCCGTTTCTGAAAGTGGATTGGAGCTTTGTTTAGCTTCCACGCTGATCGATATCTTGTTCAACTGAGACAAGATTCCCACACGGCAACTAGAGAAAGCAGACTGAGGGCCGCTGGATGAGTCCCCTATCCAATCTTTGAGTTGTCGATGGCCTCCTTCTATGCGTGAAGTGGTAGTGTTTCCCAAGGTGAATTGTCGATCGACCCAAGCCGAAACGATATGCTCCTTATGGGGTCCAAACCACTGCCCAAGAACATATAATACAGCCATATTTTCTACTATCCGTGCGTCACTTCGAGAAGTCGCATTTTCATTGTCAATATTTGACACCTAGGATGATAGATTTTCACCAGACTGAAATTCATTCTGGATTTCTTGAATAATATCTTGTTATTCTTCAGTCGTTTTTGCTGAAATTATATTGCTAATAGCAATTTCGAACTCCTTCTAACGATCTTCCGTCTCAAATTTAGCCTTGAATCAGGCAGTTTTGTTTTTCATAATATGCCACCGATAAAGGATGCGTCTAGAAAGCGGTGCTGGAAAACGATGCTGAAAAGCGAATACCAAAGACATTTGTTAAGGCCAATTCGTAGTCAGTGACAATAACTGATGGCCATATTCTCAAGCTGTCGTGGGTATAAACGGTCTCTATCAACTATTGAATTGCTTGGTCGTAGTTTTCAGTTTCCTTGGGTCTCTCTGTTTAAGAAACACAGAGCGATTGTGGAAGATTGGCCATAGTGATCGACAGCCATGCAATGAAGAAGTGGCATGTCAAATTTATTTGTCTTATATGTATAGTCCAATAAAAGCACTTCATAATATCGTTGGACATATTGGACTGCACGACTAACAGCAAAGTAGAACATGGTAAGATGGTACGATGAATCTTGACGATACCTGAAGAATATTTCACCGCTAGCCTGGTCTTTCTCTAGATTTACAACAAGGGCTTGCGATGATGATAGGCCTTTCCAAGAAGTTCTAAAAGCTGCTTGGAATCGAACGTTATACAGATCACGATGTGACACACAAACTAAAGGATTTTATTCACGGAGAATCACTGCGATCTATTTTGTACATACTGAAGCCGACATCATATCCAGAACATAATCAGTTGTTACAGGACTTATTTGACGATGTTCATGAAACGCAGAAGGAGCATTGGCTTGATGATTATGAACACAATATTCATGATCCCGATGAATTAGGCTCCATTTACCGTCAGCATGTTCTTGAGCTTTGAGTGAAAATTTACTGTCTATTTAGTTAGTAAATTTTCTAAGTATTAAGATAATAAATTTACCTATTTTGACTGTGTTTCGGCGTTGCTTTCGAGTGCTATCATCTGGTATCTTTGAGCATGCAATAACAAAACGCCTGCAATCAATTAATTTAATGAAGCATCCAGAGCGTTTTCTAGATCTTCTAGATCGTACCAAGGCGTATCCAGCATTTCTTGCGTGCAGCTGACAAGCTGAGAAAAGGGATTCAAACTTCAGAGGGAAGCGATATTGATTGGATTTCTGTCATCTTAGGGAGATAAATCAGCTAAATTTATGAGTTTGATGGTAAAAGTATAGAGATGTGTGTGTGAGAGAATATAATTTTGATAGCAAAAGGGTGTTTTTACTTTTACATACTGATCTAATGCTTAAATAAATACAGTTTTGTTATCTCCGTTGACTAGGCGACGATCCCCAGTAAGTATGTACAATTCCAATGCACGTATTGATGTTAACTATAAAATTAATCTTCATAATATTGTACCCTTGTCGGCGAGCTGGGTCCCTAAAACAAGAGTCATATTTAGCGATAAATTTTTGTGTTCTTAATTAGGAATAGTGGTGTTTACTATCCTGACCGCCTTCCTATTAGGAAATAAAGTAACATAAAACCCACTAATTTATGGATATGGGGGTGCTCTTTATCAGCCGCTAATTAAATTCGCTCCAGTGGACCCACTGAATAAATAAGTCCAGCTCATTAACATACAGGTAAATTTCAATATCACGATAAATTCCGGCAGCTACATATTCAAGGCCTATTTTTCAATAATCCAGAGAAATCCAAAGCTTCAACTAGTGTGGTCTTCTGTTTAACATATTAGCAGTATATTTTAACAACGTTCTATCATCCGTTCACAAGCTTCAACTAGTACTAAAGCTAAATAGAAATTTGAGTTGATCTGCTTCAATTATGTATCCCATCCCTACTCAATTCTCGACTATAGAGAGTACACTTGTTGTCTGTTGAGCTACTGCTGCAGAAAATAGATACGGTCAGCGCCTATCAGCAAAAAAAAGCAAAAATAAATGTGTAACGACATCTCTCAAACTAAGTTGTAATCGTTCAGGAGATGAAAATGGCAAGCCAAAAGGTTTAAGATTTACTGGAAGTATGTGGCGCTACTTTCACTTTGCGTTGATGGATTTTTTATCGAATGACGAACATTCCCTCAGTATCACATACCCTAAACACAATTATGAGCCCTCTGCATTGAGAAATGAACGGACATCTTTTTGTGTCTTACATGACAAATGTTGGGACAGAAGAAATTCTCAGTAACGTAGTGCCTCGAATTCCACCCAGGAAAATTCTAGCAATATTGCAACAACTAAGAGATAGTCGAGTCACCACTGAGGGTGTCTATATTTGCCTAGCAAAGCACAGAAATCCCCAACCTAGATACCAAACTCTAGTTTTCGCATTGCGAAGTCTTTTTCATAGAGATAGTAGCAGTGACTTAGGAATGAGGAACAAAGAATAGTGGTTTGATTTTTCGGCAGACACAAATGACTGCTTAGGCCACCATTTCCCCAAGCAGATAACGTCGCTTGCTCTACTAGGTCAATTTAATAAACTACGAATAATGGACGGTACATATACTACAAATTTATTCGAGATGTCTTTACTTCAAATAGTAGAATGTACCAACGTTAACCAAGTCGAGGTACCACGAGTCCGATTAGCCACCTGCCGACCACTTTCGCTTAAAATTATGCAACTAAGTTAATTTGTAAGTGATCATCCGTGAGTCGTGATAGAAATAGAATTCAAATGGTGCAATATTATCAACTTAATAATATCAATTGTCCCCCGATTTTATAAACGGATTATAAACATTCAAGGTTAACCCAAAAAAGTCAGCCCCACCTACCGACCAGCACTAAGCTTCATTGAGAATCGGGGCCTTGACTAAGCAGTGTACGAAATGGGACATTTTATAAGGAAGAAATTGTTTGGATCTGCGTCATTGAGTCAGATAATCTAACATTGCTTGTCACTAGCTCAGGAGCAATATCCCGTTGAATTGTTAACCCAGCTAGTAACTTTGAAGAATTCACCTAGCTATCTTTATCTTTGCAAAATGGCTGCAAATTCTCTTTCAATCCAAGGAGAAAACATACTACTTGACAGTCAATAGACTAGGAGATTTCTCAAACATAACTTATCAATTCAGACATAAATAGCCTCGATTCTTGAAGTTGCTTGAGTCGAAGGTGCAACGTATGAAGCGATAGAAAAATTTTATGAAATCTTCAATGACGTGAAGCAAATTTATAAGATTCATATCCTTGGATTAAGGAAGATACGCCATTGGTAATTTTGAAAGGCGAAAATTTTGAGAGCCTATAATTTAAGGAAAACACCCCCAAATTTGTGATACAATATCTTCAAACTGTTGGGCAAATAATAAAATTGCACTTATCTGGTTAAATTATTCATTTTAGGACCCCCCTAAGACTTCATTAGTCTAGAGTGAGAATTTTAAACTATGGACTTGGTCTCCATTCCATAATAATTTATTCATCTAAAATAATTTGAGATGTCAAATACAAATATAACACCAGTACAGAAGCTCGGAAACTAGCAAGGTTCAGTCCAAATATCTATTTATGGGCCATTATGGAAAGAATAAAAGATAGTGGAGGATATTAGGAGAGTCTGGTTAATATCGGTTCATGCACTGAGATTTTACTAGGGAGAAAAATTGAGACTTTGATAATTTGGTACCTGCAAAGAATCGGCTCCTTTGGCAATAATATGTTCGTGATGGGCAAATGCCAACAAAAGATTAATACGAAAATAAATTGAAAAGGTAATGCAAGTCAGAGATGATGACACGATTTCATTCAATCCGATACTACAAATTATCAATGATCGCATGAGATAATCTTGAATAGAAGAATAAATCACAATAAAATAAGATACCCAAAAGTAGTCAAGATTATTTCTAAAGAAATAATGTCACAACAGACTCAAGGAACCTCCACGGAATCATGGTAAAGATTCATAAACTGAATTGAAACTGAAAATCAAATATTGAGTTGAAGTGCATATGATTTTCTCGAGAGAAAGAATAAGGGTAGCCAAGGCTGGAAGGTATGTTTGGCACGGAAGTCAACAATTAAACTGTAGAAAATGAACTCAATATAAATGTACTGTCCCAAAAAATGCCCAGAAATAAATGGGTACTAATCAAACAGGAAGACGGCGTGAACAATATACTTTGGAACAGTCTCATAAATTGACCCAAGGTCCTACACCAGAATAAGTCTAGAAATGAAAGATGACCCCTGAATTGAAGCTAATCAGCAATAAAGGAAAACATGGGATTAAAAGGACGGAAAATGTCAGCAGGAGAATCAAAGAGTAATTAAAGAAACTTAAAATGCTTTGAAAAGCTTTCTGGTACTGGTTGAAGATTTATTTGATAACAACGCATCCACGATTGTTACCAGCAACACGTTTGCGATTGGAGAACATGGGCGTATTGTTGCCATCGTGTCGCACTTGACAAATGAAGTTACTTTACGATCAATGAAGCTGATATAAGAGAAGTTGATAAGTTCAACATGATTAAATAGTTATTGAACAGGGTCCAATATAAACAAAAACGTATATGTTCATTGGACAAAAAAAATATTGATTGATTGATTTTGAAGAAGCTCGGTTAAAGGCGGATTGAAGAAATATCATTGGTTCAATATTCACCGCTAACGGGTTGTAATTGGTTGAGGCTCATCAGAGGTCCCACAAAATACTATAACAAATGAACAGCCGAACATCATACACAACATCTCAAAACAACGAATCCTCTTCCAAACACATCTGTTTTCTCCTTAGCAAACTTTATCATAACCTATGATTCCAATCTGTCCAACGGAACGAGCGAATCTAATCATATATATTACTGGCCACCGGTATACTCACATCCCCCTTTGATTTGACCGATCAAATCATAGCTTTCAGCTTCCGTAGAATATACTTACACAAAATGCGCGCGCATACGTGAACACTGTTTCTGTTGTAAATATGGTATGCACGGATGTTATATCACTCATACTATCAATATTTATAGGCGCTATAGCAACTACATTACAATAAGATTAACCTGTCTATTACACACATCATCTCAGAATTAGCGTTATTAGACTACTACATTTCACGTAGAACAAATATCTCAACCCATCCTTCAAGCACTTTTGGTCGCTCATAATTCCGCTGTCTTGTCCTCCTACGTAAAAATTTGAAAAGCTTGAAGAGGCGACAAAAGCAGTTCATGAATTTACGTTAAGTGATGGCTATTCAAACAAGAAGACGCGCATAAAAGCAGACGGTAATTTAAACACCTGGAAGGTATGGCTCGTATGCACCCACGGCGGCGAACACAAAAATCTGGGGGCGAACACACGCCAAACATTAACATGGCTTATGAGAAGTCCATGGTCCGTTACAATTACGCGAAAACTTAACGAAAGAAATAGGTAGGAGTGGGTTGTGGCTGTTGTGGAAGTATGCCAAAAAAAGTGCGATCTAACGTACTCTTCTCAGGATTTCAAACAGTACCAATAATTATCATCCATTGATATCAATGATAGGTACGGTAATACGTTTAAAGTACCATGGGCTTGCCGTGTGCGCATATGATCAGGCAGATCCACAATGCGAATGGGTGACTGCAGTTAGAACACTTCCACTATGGCTCGTGGTCACTTCGACCTGCAGTTTCCCTTTTAAATGTACAGTCTCATACATTTAGAGACATCATGGCAAGTCTGCAGGAACACCATAACACTTTGCCATGCTACCAGCAAGGACTGCTTGAACAAGACTTAGTTGGACTAGGTAGCTAGCCAGACACTTCAACACAAGATCCATGAATATTGCGGAGACTCGCACGATCGCAAGATTCGAAAAGCACAAGGCTGAGACCCCTCGAAATTTGAATATGTTGAACGAATAAAGCAAATGGGCAAGGAAGGCGAAGGAAGATTAGTTGCTGAATCCGCAACGAAGAAGGCCACACTAAACCCACCTACATTCTAAGGCAACAACTTCAATCACAATCGTGAAAATGATCCTAAGGTACGGCTTATCCATAATGTTCGGTACAAAAATTTACCAACGTCTTTTACCATTTTGTAGCGGCATTTGATTACTAATATAGCACTTCGTTGTCTTTCAATCCAAGTGAAGGACACGACGAGCTACCTGAACTCATCTAACTGCACCGCAATAAATGTACAATATCCACAACAGCCCCCGAGCGGGTTGGCCTTTTGTGAGGTTGGCCGGATGAAAGTGCCTCTCCGTTGGCGTAACTAGAAACGAGTAATGCCGACCATACTTTCCCTAGATGCTAGATTAGAAACAATTAAATTTTGTACAAAGTTGATACTATGCGCGGGGGCTGGAGTTTCGCGTGTTCAGAGCTTGGAATAGTGAAGTTGTGGTTTTCACAGATTCTTTGAGGCATTAATCATGGGTAGAAATGCAATAACGGCACAACTACATTTTCTAGCCTATTATAATCTCAACCAGCGGCTGAAAGCTGAAAACTGTGATTAGATTTGTCAAATCGAGGACGGGTGTAGGTATACCGGTGGTCATATTTAAAGGGAGACAATAATTTTCACTCACCCACTGAACTATTGGTCAGATTAACGTGATTTCTATTGCTCCACATTTAGTCTAAACTCATTGTTTAACTCATCACTTACTTTCACATCCTTCAACGATTATCATAATGAACAGCCTAGCCGCTACTCCTGCATTTGATTACCGATCTTTAGAATGGCCAAATAAGCTATTTTTCCCATGCTTTGTTAGAAGGATATGTTCTTGTAGTATTGCACACAAGAAAATTTGGGTCTAAAAGAGGCGGCACCGTTAAGGCCCTTATCCTGAATTGCCTCAAAGGACGACGTACGAGAAAGGAGCAAAACCCGGATAGAGTAAGAGTGCGCATAGGCACAATCAAGGCTACGACATGTTTGTTTGCCGCAAGCACATACCTAGAGGGCGGACTTTGGAAAGTGGAGTTTGCCAACAGAGAACATAATCATGAGCCAAATATGCATAAATCAATACATCCACGTGTACGATAAATGACAGAAGAGCAAAATGCAGCAGTTTTCACTTTTGAGACGCGGTGAGGTGACTCCTGGGCGCATCATCACTTCACTACGGCAAAATAATGGCATTACTTCGACTGCACAGGACGTCTAGAATCTTCGCATCGCGGAGCGCAAAAGGTTACTAGCAGGGTGGACACCTTTGACAGCTTTTCTCGATAACCTTGCTAAAGAGACTCTGTATTACACAGCATGGCGCGGAGCAGAAGCTCACGCATCTGCTAATAATCTCATTTTCAGCGAAAATTTCAAGGCAATGGTATTGCCTCGTCCGTCAAGAAACCACAACTAGTTACGAAAACCAACTTGTAGCGATTCAAAGAGAATTCACAAATTATCCTCAGATGATGCGTTAAGAGGATGTCTGGTGTGTCTAAAAGGTCCGATTTGTGTCGGCTTCCTTACATAACAAACTTCATTTCGGACATGTAACTATTAGCCGTGAAGAGAGTGCCCACATGGCTCTCAAACGATGGATTTCTAGTTCAACAGAAAATCTATTTATCGTTGACATTGTAGTAAAGCTAGCTTGTGACAATTAGCTTGCTGGAATCATCCAAAAACATGCCAAGCAGAGGGCTATCGCGGATATGCAGCTCGGTCCGCTATTTTCCGAAGTAATGAGAAAATTTTCCCAGGAAGGCCTCCGTTGGACGCACCGGTAGTACACCCAGCGGTACATCGATGGAAATCACGACGATGACCGTGTTGCCTGTACTAATTTTTTCTACTTCGACAATAGGACATCTTTACCGCCACGTCCTGCTCGGTCGCACATAGCCACTTCTGGTTGACGTCTTCGATCAACATTGGGATCTCGTTCAGCCTGCAGTACTGGTCGAAGCTGTCAAGGTTCCACCGAATATTGAAGATGCTTTAACCAGTCTTAGAAATCAGTATTCAATTGCGGATAATCATAACAAAGGAGTCCTTCTCCATCATATTCTTCATGTTCCAACAATTACCGTGCAGGGGCCAGTGCGTGTTCAAGCGCTGGGTAGACCATTTGGCTCTATCAAGCGGAATCTATCACATTCTGAACACGTAGAGAATGCGGAGAATGCTCCTTCACGACGAATATATCGCAATGGAAATCAAGTGAGACATAACTCTAGAACTTGCGCAAATCATGGTCACGCTCCACCAGTCTGATGAAATTGAGTATTAATAAAAAGTATTCGAAATGCTGGATAAAGATTGGTTTTCTCTTTTAGGGCCAGTCAGACAGGAAATTTAATAGAATTTCGGAGTTACCCGCAAATATTATTAATCAAAAAACTCACTTAAAAATACCAAAATTTTGTGAGGGGACCAATGATAACGGAATTTGCACGCGTAAACAATGTCTCAAAAACTAGCTATATTTTTCTATGCTCTAAATTTAAGAGGAGTTGTTACATTATATACATTTTTAATGGGTCTATAGTGATCCCATTGATTCTAGTGATTCTAGTGATTCTAGTGATTCTAGTGATTCTAGTGATTCTAGTGATTCTAGTGATTCTAGTGATTCTAGTGATTCTAGTGATTAGTGGTAATTTAACACCAATTTTACTATAAATTTGTAAGATTTGACCCAACCTCCCTTTGAGGCTGGTCACGTGAGAAGGCTGGGTCTGTGTAAGAACCGTAATGCTAAAAACAATATTTGAGATCACATGACCGGGATGATGCTGCATAATTTTATGCAAACGCGTTATCTAGATCGGCGCAATGTATAATAGGTGTTTTTAAACTATCATATCCTATTTACGCGTT
>QVIK01000518.1:0-36922 GCA_003957845.1 Oidium heveae
GGTGGGCTTTGTGGTAATGTTGGAAGGGGAGTGAAAAAAAGAGAGTTTCGAGTTGCCTTTGGTTTTGGTTTGAATGGAGGTAGATATGATGACCGTTTGTTTAGGGGGGGAGGGCTAAGTTCTACTTCTGATGCGGTGCGGGTAGTTGGGTTAAATGTAAGGGAGAAAGGCGTAATATTGCTTGGATTTGGTTTTGATGAGCCATCTGGGGAAGTTGAGTTTTTCTTTTCAGTATGATCAGGAACTGGTAATAGTTGATCGTTCTTGGCATTTTTTTCATTCTTTTCAAGGCGCTCAAGAATGTTTTGCAGCGTGTTTTCAATCGATCCCAACCTTTTTTCCATTGTCGCGTTCATATCGGCTTGAACTTTGTCGAATTTTAGAGAGCCTTCAATATCCCGTTCGCGACACTGCTTAACGAGAACCCTTATGGTATTGGGTTCCTTATATGTATCGTCTTCATCAGATGACATGTTGTTTGGCATTTTACATTTTTTTTTTTTTAAAGAGAATTGAAATTGGAATTGAGGTTTACTCTTCAAAAATTAATTTTTGAGGTTTCCTAGATATACTAACTAGAATGACTCTGAGCTCGTGATATTACTAGATGTGTAATATCAAGCTCTTCGTGAGTATTTCTAAGTCTGTAAATCTATATGTCTCCCCCTACAATCTATCTATGAAATATAATATATAAAATTTATATGATGACTAATACATATGTGGTTAGTAATCGTTATTACAGATGACTAACATCTTATTTATAGATCCACGTAATTCGTAATTGGGATCCTCAGTGTTGTAATTCTGACTCTAATCATAGTTATCAGTAACTGTCCGTGCGCACTAATTACGGACGGTACACATATTAGGCTTCACTGGTTTCCATGGAAACAGAAGACAACAATAGGAATAGAATAGAACAGAATAGAATAGAACAGATACCACTACTCTGGATGCAGAGGATCAGGAGAAGATTCTAGTACGTAGAACTAGTGTAGAGCTTGGCATCCACAACGGATATATAGAGGGACTTTACCTCGTAATGTAGATACATTGATACGTACTCATATAAACATATCTTACCAATAAAGACTTCTGAATAAACATCTGCTAATAGATTCCATATCCAAACTACTCTCTACAAAGGTCCCATAATAAGGTATATACTCGGTTCCTGGAAAAGTCGTTACATTCATAACGATTTCATCATACTGAAGCAGAACTTTATTGTTCATGTGGTTGCGAAAAATCGCCAGACCATCTTTTCAACTGTAGGCTAAATAGAAGGAATATCAACCGCGTTCGTTGTCAAGTAGGACGAAATGGGAAAAACTTAAAATGGGTATTAGGGTCAGCTAAAGGAGCTCGTGCCTTCCACGACTGGATGATGGGATTAGTCTGAAGAGACTTGTGGTGAATCTAAATCAGTTATTATGGTGTTTATTTTATTTTGATACGTTTTATCATGCAATTTACAGAGCACTTAAAGTATTTCAAGCACCCTAGAGTCGCTCGGGTCGCTTTGTGTAGTATTGTATATAGCGTTGCACCTAGCACAAGTATATTTGGCTGTTGCGTGTGATGTATGTGCTGTTTGCTCTTCTGAGCTAGTGGTAGTTATGTAAACGTAAGCGAAGAATAAGCGAGCGCACAGTAGCACACAAACTTATAAATTCTGTAGAGTATTCACTTAGCTAGTTTACCTTAACTTAATCAATAGATATCCATAACATTACCTTTCTACAAGAACTAGTTAAGCTATTACTATTTTCCTTTACATGCAAAAGGTCTGCAACACATGCCCACTAATACCTTCCCAGCTCATAATCTATAACATGTAGTTAAAATTATGTCACTCGACAATCTGATATGCCTGGTAGCCTTAAGTTACGCAGGCACGCCAAATGCCCCCTGGGAGGCCTGAGGCTGGTAATATTAGACAGTGTACACAGAACAGACGTTAAATAGAAATAATAATAATAATAATAATAATAATAATAATAATAATAATAATNAGTATTCACTTAGCTAGTTTACCTTAACTTAATCAATAGATATCCATAACATTACCTTTCTACAAGAACTAGTTAAGCTATTACTATTTTCCTTTACATGCAAAAGGTCTGCAACACATGCCCACTAATACCTTCCCAGCTCATAATCTATAACATGTAGTTAAAATTATGTCACTCGACAATCTGATATGCCTGGTAGCCTTAAGTTACGCAGGCACGCCAAATGCCCCCTGGGAGGCCTGAGGCTGGTAATATTAGACAGTGTACACAGAACAGACGTTAAATAGAAATAATAATAATAATAATAATAATAATAATAATAATAATAATAATAATAATAATAATAATAATAATAATAATAATAATAATAATAATAATAATAACATATTCCCCGATTAGGATACTCAGGCATATGAACAATTTATGCACATTCTATGACACTTTTACAAAGCGTAACAAGTGCTTACCCCGGCTTCAGGCGATAGCGCAGTAGAAGGGGAACCGTTTATTAAAGACCAAAAGTCTAGAATATCTATAAGAGGATGTAAGGTGTAGGGCTTACTAAAGCCTCCTAAAAAGAGGCAAAAATGAATGGGAAAAGCGTATACCTCAATGCCTAAAAGATGCATAGTATTCACATGTGTAATCTACTTTCGAGGCTTAGATTAGGAATCCAAGCGCAAAGACAATTAGAGATGTCGAAGAAGCATGAAAATGAATCACTAATAACGCTCCTTTCAACGCCTTTACTTGGCTGTGAGGGAATTACAGGTAAAGAAATAGTATTGATGATGATTAAGACTACCTCGAATTCCGTGCAAAAGTTGAGATGAATTGCCACCTTTCTTCAAGAGTAGAACCCTGAGTTAGCCCTGATAGTTCCTGCTATTCGGAATCTCGTATTAGATCCAACCAGTAGACACTTGAAGACAAGAGTCCCACCTAGTAACTTTTCAATCAGCCCGAATTTTGTCATCTTTTTCTTCTTGATACAGATGGCTCTATGAGACTGGATCTTTCATATCCATTCTCCCAGCCCTGCTTTAAAAAGATATCCAATAATATCCTTACAGATAGTCACTACAAGCTGATGAGGATTAAGGGCGCTGTAAGACCTGTCAGCATGAAAATCTCTGTTTGAGCGTAATTATCCCGCAAAGAAATAGGGAGAATTTCTAGTAAGCGTAGAAGAAGAATCGAGGACTGTGCTCAAAAAAGATCAGATCGAACTTTGTAAGATCTCCGCCAACAGATCTTCTATGATTGAAAATCCCATTTGAACCAATAGCATGTGAATCAAAGTGCATATTCTCTTGCAAAAATAAGCTCCTGAAATTCAAGGAAAGAAGTTGACGAATATGACTATTATCGTTGACTCGTTTTGAGAAATTTTATAACATGTGGCTTCGGTACATTCCGCAGACTTTTTAGCTGCTTGACTCTGAACGTGCAGGCATTCCGAAATTTCCAACCATACACCACAAGCATAGATTTTAATTTTCACATCGTAGCATTACTCCAATAAGATAGTAGATGACTGGTCTAGAGTCATTACATCCCATATTTTTTTGGCACATAACGTATTTTACTATCTTACCAAGATAAAACAAAGGTATTATAGTCATAGTTAATAAATAAAATAAGTTTCTCGCTACTACGTGGATGTCATTGCCCTTCTAACGTTCAACACACTATGCTAAGTTGGTTCAAATTAAACTTGAATTATATCTTCTTAAAAAACTGTTATTTGACAAATTTTAATCAAATGCTTTTAAAAATCTGATAATCATTTTTCTGATGGCCCGCCGTCGCCTCCGATAACAGCCAGACGCTTGTCATACGTGTTTTCGATCAGATTTGTGAGCTCTTGAACACTCACAGACCCTCAGCAGGAAGACACTCCCAATTTCTCTCAATTTTCAAATTCGGACAAGATCACTCTTTCATTCATGTCCAAGTTTTAAAAGGGCCTAGATGCTAACTAGCCCTGGGTAGCTCATCTGGTGGCAAATTTTTAAAGTGTTCGATTTTATAAGTGTCATCTGAGTGAGTAAAGCGTGTGAGCTCCCAACTTCGAGTTCATTGGAGTGGTCATGGTTTCGCGACAAAGTGAATACACATCCTATCTCCGAGTTTCTTCAAGTTGAGTTGCGATTTTTCATAAAAATTATGCCACCGGCTTCATGTAATATTTTATTTAAAATAAAGTAAATAAGCATTTAATGTGACCAGGATAGACAACTGTAAATTTCAGGCCAATAGTGTAAACTTCATCTAGTAGAAAGATCAGTTGCAACTTTATCCATAAAACGAAGCCTTACCTCATCCCCCACTCACCCCACTAAAACTCCAAGTAATTAGTAATTCCACTCAAATCTGTAAATGTAGGAAACAGAGAAAGTTTGAAATACTAACTTGGATGACTTATTTATTTCACTAATTAGTTTTTTGTTTAAATAAAGTTTCAAATTTACAGATAACCATCAGAACAAATAGTTCATGGTATTAAACTTCTAATAACTTGCAGTAAACAAGCCTACTATACTATGGCCTCCAATTTAAAACGAACCAATTGAGTAGCCTTTATAAAGGGTAAAGAAAGAGTGATTTCAAATCATATTCTTTAGTAAAAAGACGAAGTGACCAAGTAGTAGATGATTAGTAGATGCATCAAGTGATAAGGAAAACGAGAGGGAGAAAGAGAAAGAGAAGGCAATTCAAATGACGTCGGAGACTAGACACACAGGCTTTAATGACATGATGGGTGAAAATCGTCAAGACCCCTTTGTGATTACAATGAAGCTCACGTTACTAAAGAAGAGAAAAGTAGTTATGAAGGTAATGACTGATTCTTTATATAAAACTCAAATGCTTTCCTTTCCCTTGGTCTCCAAACTAATACTCAATTTGCTTTGGACCCGTTCCTTACAAGTTTTACTTAATGGCTCAACTACTCTATTTGGCTCAATAACTGTCGATTTCCAGAAACCCTTTTTCACCAATAAACTGTGTCAAAACTGTTTTCTGGCTCCTGCAGATAACTACGTAAACATCTTAATAGCGATTTAATAATGTTATTTAGCTTAGTTCTTGAAGTTCCTGCTTAGATGTTGCTAGAATATTAGTGCTTCTACCCGGAGGGCACATTCGAACACCCCATCCACCACCTGAAGGAATGATAAATGTGCTTGATTGGTCGTCATAAGCATAACTATAGGCATCAGGACAGATAGACTTAGCCATAGTAGCATAAAGCGGTGCTTTACATGCGCTAGGACTATTGTAGACTCCTGTGCAACAATCCTCTGGGGAATTAGTTTTGGAGCAAGCAGAATAGCAAGGGTCAAAGAGGGGGCGCTGGATACTGTTTTCAGGATAGACATAGATGCCATCTACTGGTTTTTTGGGTCGAGTTTGCTGAAGATCCCATGGGCACCACTGGGCAACTGAAGCATTAGTCTGCTTAGACTCATATGGGATAGAGTCAGCATTTTCTGAATCGATAGGTGCTAAGAATCCTGGTGTGCCAATACATGCACAGTTGGTGAGCCTTGGAGGTATTTTTTGGAGCTTGATATTATCTCCAGGAATAAAGTATACACCCATAGGCAAATTATAGCCGTCAACAAGTGAGATATCATAGAATACCTGTTTGCCGTCAACACCTCCAGCAAGATCAAATTCAACAAGCGTGACAGGCGTTTCTCCCTATACACATTAGCAAGAAGTTTATTCAATCTAGAAGACACTCACACTAGTAACGCAATTCAAAACCCCACCACAGTCTCCCGAGCCACATGCCGCTCCAGCTCCATTGTTCCCATTCAAATTGCTAGCACCATCTCCGGCGTCATTGAAGCTGCAGTTTGTACGTCCCCATATCCTGCCTTGCCAATCAGGACTAACAGTTAGACTAACCGTCTTTCCAGGTTCTAGCTCAAACCCTCCAATTCCTGGACCTGTTCCCGCTTGAGTTAAGAGAGCTGGCCATATCAAATCAGGGCAGTTGTTAGTAATCAAGAGGGGCAACCCTTCATCCCGTTTACTTACTGGGCCCCAATTCGTCGGTTTGGGGTTTAGATTTCTGTTGCGCAAGTGAAAGCGGTCTTGAGAATAACAGTAAAATAGGGGTAGGAAGATTAATGTTATAATAGTTATGTAAGGTGTTCGTATCAACACACATGGAGTGTTGTGCGATTTTCTTGCAACCATCTTTATCAAGGATTGGAAATTAGATAATTTTAGGATATACAAACCTCAATTGTATGTTGATTGAATACCTAGTTTTTTAGGGCTTTTATGAATATATATACTCATCAGCTTTTTGCCACATGAATAATTGTGGACCTTACTAGACCTATAGCATTTTTTATTTTAAATTTTTGAATTGTAGCTCATCTTTTGCTTTTCTAAATGAGAGACGCTGCCCGAGAGGCACTCTGGCGATCTTTAAACTGGTCTTAGCTTTTACTTGCCTCACAAATTCCCTCTTTTGCTTTGCAACAAGAAATAGTATATCATGAGTAAGAAAAATTGTCAAACTTCAAGTCAAGACAGTGATCTTCTTCTTGGAAATAAATAGAAGATACGAAAGCGACAATGAAAAATGAAAAATGAAAAGGAATAATATGAAATTCATAAATTAAATTTGATTGTCGAAAAAATCCTTAAGACACGGTTTTGAAATTTTAAAAGGAAGTGACGATGAAATAAAGCTACGAAAATTTTGGACATGTATTTACCTGATATAAATCACCATTATCATTTTGAAATTTAAGGTATGGTATTTATATGAGAAAATAAAAATATTTAAGAGTCCATACCCACCAGGACTTGGACTCGTCATGGGAGAAACCAGAAATAATTTTTCATTTCCAAATAAAGATTTAAATTGTCATTAAAATTAGTGACATCGTGCATTGTGTCATAACAAGATAACCAATAGTTTTCTCGCTGAAGAGTAATCTACAGAGAGTTGTTTCGATACCCCTATGGCATCGAGCATCACCGGAAATGGCTTTGCTAATCTGCTGCTTAGGTACCTCTGTCATTCTTTTATTTAAGATCTAGTGGTTAAGTGAGCACGCGAATATTCGAATGAGTGAGTTTCTTGGTAATTTGTACTGAAAAATTACAAATTAAGCCTTTTCACTTAAATCTACTTGTGCAGCGTCCCATTACCTCTCCCTGGCAGACAAGCTCGGCGTTAAATTCTGAGCCATCAAGTGTGAGATAAATATCAAAATAAACGCGATAGAAAGTCCCTTGAGGAGTGTCCATACGCTCGAAATCCTTTTCGAGGCTTTTACGGGAGAGATCCGAAGTTAGAGTGACAACTTCTTTGACACCTATAATATGTTAAATAAGAGGAAAAAGCATCACTGGTAAACTTACGAGGGTCTTTAGTATATTCTGGACAAATATCATCATCACAGGCATATAAAATATCCTCGTACATTAATGTAGCACCTGGTGCAACTTGCCTGAAGAATGATACTTTAACAGGCTCACCTATCTTTACTCTTTGACCTTTATGTACAAATATTTGACGTGTAAACTTGCATCTGTCCTTACCATCTAAAGATGGCACACGATAGGCTTCAGGATGATGACCTTCTTTAAATGGTTGAAGCGTGGCCATCAAATAATGACGACGAGCAACACGTGATGTGACAACTCTCTCTGTAATTCCTGCTGTTACAGCTCCTTTTACAATAGCTGCGACTGAGTCCATCGGCCGAACAACTTTGGATTGGAATTGAGGAGGAACGTGAAGCTTTATCTGCTGAAATAGATACTCGGAAGCACCAAATCCACCTACAACGAGTACATTTTGCAAGACCCTGTTTTGTGCTTGAATAGCTATTATCTGATTTCGAACTAACTCTAGAATTCGATTTACAACAGGTTCGAAGCACTGAAGTATCTCTTCATTAGTGAAGGTCATATAACCTTCTTCAATACCTGCTTCGGGAAATTCTGCCTCAATTCCGACGTCAACAGCCCATTTTTGATTGTTATTTCGAAAATCAGCTTTTATTCGATTCTCGAAATCCATGATACATTTAGCATATACTCTTCCAGCAGTTTTGGATCCGTCTGGTAATTTCATCTTCCTGATCTTAGTTCGCAATATGTTACTAAAATTTCGATTCAATGCAGTTGATCCGCAGGAGTCACCAGATCCAGCTGTACATTCAGAAACTGTAAATGGAGATTCTTCTTCGACTTCATACGCAATCAGATCTACAGTGCCACCGCCGCAATCAACAATTAAAACAGCATCATGAATTTTGAGGTTCAGCAAGCCGGCTTTTGAGCAAAATAGAGCAGCTGCTTCTGGTTCAGTAATTAATGTTAAGCGATTATCATTTTCATCTCGCAGGAAGCCTGCTTGGATTGCTGCAGCTCTTGTAGCTGCCTTTCCTGCATCATTCCAAATAGCTGGGACGGTTAAATAATACCGGATATTCCTTTCTTCACGATTGAAAACCTCTCCGAGCGTCTTTTGTAATTGGCTTCGCATTGCTTGACGAAGTTTGAAAAGATAATCAGCAGCTACATCGATTTCTGATTTTCCTGGTGGGAGAGGCGGGAGATTAATAGGATCGATATATGTATTACCAGAAAGCATAAGTTGAAGCTTAAACCATTCGACTTTTTGTACACCAGGTTTTGGATAGCCAGTCGGTGCTAATGCATCTGCAATATCAGGCCCCCATCCAACAACTTTTTGATATTGATCATAGTATAATACTGTTGGAATCTATAATAATCAGATTAACCTGATTTTACATAAAGTAACCACATCACCTTTTGCTTGGTATAGGATCCAGCCCCCGGCCATTCAGTTATGATATCTTCTTTAGCCTCTGTATTTGTTGCAAATGCAAAAGCAACCCCTGAAAATGTGGTTCCCTTATATTCGTCAGAAGTTTCTCACAATTTTAGACGATAACCTTACAAAGTCAATTCCTACAATCAGCTGTGCTTTGCTCCTTCCTGCACCTTCTACTTCGACTGCATTATTTCGACCTGAATACTGTACATTTGAGCCAGTCTGACTTCCAGGTACTGAAGCATACTGTGGCGGGCCATAACCGGGTGGCCCTGAAATAGATGACTGAGGTCCTACCATAGTCCCAGGAGAATTTATAGAAGAATAACCAGCAGTTGATGTATTAATAGGTGGAGGTCCGTTGACAGTCTGTGATGGGGTATTTCGTGAATTATTTGGCATAGGACTCTGATGACCAGCCCTAGCAGGGGTTGGGGAGAAATTATTAGTGTAGCTAGGAGGTCGCCCACTAGAGGTTGAGTGATTTATGGGTAGGCTAGTTGTGCTAGAAGCTGCAGATGTTAAAGGACGACCGAGCTGTGGATTTTGAACTTGTGGTGTCGGAGAGGATAGTGAATCGTCTTGATGAGAAGATGTGGTGCTAGCACCTGATTTTCGTTTGGAACCGAATCCAAGGACTTTGAACCGGCTGTTAATGGAACTAGAACTCATAGGTTCTTGAGCAGGAGCGTATGACTAATTAGGTGCAGTTGAGAAGAAGTCTCCTTTGACAGATTAAGTTCAATTTGTATCAATATGTACATGAATATACGCGTTGACTTCTTAGAGTAGATCGCGCAATTTATTTTCGCGACAAGAATATCAAGATGAAGACAAAGGTAAAAGAGAAATATCACGACAAAGGTTCAGAGAGAAAACTTACGAATCACTTGGGCTTCGTGGGTTGTTATTGAATGGATTGTCCGACGTAGATGGAGGCCATGTGAATTTACAGCACTACGCAAAAGCAAGAACTAAATGGAGCCCGGTGAAGGAAGATCTTTATAATGTAAATATAAGATCTTTAAGAAAGAGAAAGAAATTAAGGAAGGATACACAAATTGGGCGTCAACGATGTCTAAACAGAAGTGGAAATTGGGGACTTGAATACGGGGCGGTGACTTGTGAGCTAACTCAGGCCGAATGGCAGAAATAAAACCAAAATTTTATGAATCGAATAAGATTAGTTGAGCCTTGTCAAAGAAACAATAATGATGTTATAAGGCAGGGCTCGAAAAGATACAGCATTCTTCATCTCCATTTACGTAAAAAATAAAGTGCGGCCGCATTTCCGTAAAACGGTCCGTGCTACCAGATGCGCAACTTTTGTTACGGACTAATTTTTTATTCTATATTTATTGTGCTATTCAATCCAAATCTATCTAGTACATGCAGGTCCTCTCTGCCTACAGGCCAAAGTCACCTATTCCTCGGGACGTAAGCCTTTTCCTATGCCTCATCCACAGTCCCTTCCATCAGTAATACCCCCATAAGCCTTCATTCGAGTACGTACTTAGAGGAACTATTTAGCCCATCATTATCTCTCCTCTTCAGCCAACCAAACGATGATCATTTACGGGCGTGTGTCTGCTGGGTAAATACCTCCAAAAACAACTGGGTGCGATGCTCCATTTCGAGAGGCCGTCCAGCCGGACGCAGCAGACTTGTTTATACCTAAGGCGTCACTCTGTACTTCCTAGTCTCCCCTTATCTCCACCCTTAATAAGAGCCTCAGGTAAAAATAAGTGCGTGATAAGATGTCAGAGTAGTCTAGGTGCAGAGAGAAAACAGTGGAATAGTCTAGCCTAGCCAACTAGTATCATTACGGACGTTGGGTAGTCAAGTAACTCATGTAACTAGATAAGTCCTGGCTAGTAAAAATCGGACTTTATGTGGTTAGAGATGATTGTTTCGATGAGTTATAGAGAGCCGCTCAAGGGAACGACAGGGTCTTGCCTTGGACTTTGCTTCCGTGGGCTTTTTATTTACCCTCCGGTGGGTAACGTATATTGAATTTTAACGAGGGCTTCTCTAACTACCGTTGTAGCGTTTTGAACCGCACTATTCTTCCTCTTTCCCAGTCTCCTTGTCGACATCGCAATCATCATAGATACTGTCGGAGCATTTCTTCAAGGTTGAGACGGATATACTCAGCTCGAAAGTGATAAGATTTGACTCAATTTTGTCTCTGCAGACTCTCATACGAGAGTTGGAGGTTCGTAGGGACACCACGTATAGGTGTTGACTTGTTGATCCCCTGACAGACTAATAAATATGTGATTGTCGCGCTTGTGTGAAGCTAATCTAGATAATAGTGATTTTTAGGACAGCTCCTCGTCTAGGGAGTTCCAAGCTTTGAAGTAATGTATGTCTCTGTGATATTTTTAAGCGAAGAACTATTCTCAGAAAGGCAGACTTAGCCTATTATCCTAACCAAGTATTTCATGCAGAGAAATAGAGTTTCTATGCATGATCTAATTATCAACAAACTCACGAAAAACTCGGAATTTCAATCCCATCAGACCCTCATCTCCACACTATCGATTTTTATTTGATCGAAGTTCCGTTAAATCAATATAGTAAATTTATTTATTTCATAGAGCTTATCAAAAAGTCTTTAAGGGAAAAAAAAAGCGTTAATGTTTGACTAATACCAGGTCTGCATCTTGTTGATACTATTAAAAAGACTCTGACTTTTTTAATTAATTCGTCATTACTCCTGACGAGCTACATTTCTATAAGTATATAATTTTTAAATTAAATCTAACAGCCTAATATATATTGATTTTAAATAGAACATTTATAGGTAATGAATAATGATTTTGCAATTCGGATCTGAAGTTGATGCAAATTAGAAGATATAGATGACTAATAATTGGGCAAAGATTTCAACCGGTATATTCTTTATATTGTACGTAGATTTTATAGGATTATTTATATGTGAGCTTTAGCTCTGAAAGCTTAATAAGCGAATATTTCAAACTATAAATGGTGGGTAATTACTAGTCAACGACCCCTGAAAATTGTTTCTCAACGAGTCCTGACTAAAAAGGCCAATTCAAAGGCCGGTTTTGTCAGGTTTTATTAGATTCTACACTATGTAATAATTTCTTGATGGTGTAATAGTTACAGGAACCATATTTCGGTAATTGCTATTACCCCCTGATCATATGAGCCAATTAAATAGCTAGTAACCCCTGCAATTACCTGTGCACCACGCTCTAATAATATGTAATAAATTCCTTATATTCAATTGGAGCAGAAGCTGTACTCCCCTGTCGTATTGGCATAGCAACTGCTACAGGGTCTCCAACAATTAAATCCGCTTCAGTAAGCACAGTAAGTAATAAACATATCCAGCTCATTACTTCCGAATCTTACTTCATCAGAATAATGCATTCTACCACAAACTTCATTACGACCCAAATTTCAATTATTTAGAGTAATTTGAAGTTTTAACTAGTGCAGTCTATCAATTAACATAGTAGCAGTCCAATTGCAGCAAGAAGATAGTCACGCCACTGCCAAGGGCATCTGTAACTGTTTGGCAAAAAACAGAAAACCCCAATTTGGAGGCCAATCACCAATTTGTGCATTACTATGTGTTCTTCGTGGAGAGGGTGAAAGTGAGCTTGGGGAGGACGACCAGGAATGGTGGTTTGATTACTCGGTTGACATTGATAACTGCCTGAATCGCCTTTTTTTCCAGCATAAAATGTCAATTGCTCTTCTAGGTCAATTCTATGAAGTAGTAATGATGGACTATACGTATAGTACAAAAAGATTCGGTATGCCTTTGCTTGATATGGTTGGATGAACAAATATCAACACTACGTATGAGCCATTAATGTCTTACGAAAAGTTCTCTGGGAAAACAATATCCCTGAGCCAGAGTTATTGTTACGGATCGAGAGCTTTCACTGATAGATGCTATAGATCGAGTTTTAATTAATTCTAAAAACATGCTTTGTGCATGGCACCTCAAGATGGCTTTCAAGTCATATCTCAGGAAAGCAATGGATAGTAATTCGGGAAAAAACTTACCGATAATTTCATGAAAGTTTGGAATGTGCCAAAAAGCGTTGAGTTTTCTGAGCTATGGAATAGCAGTAAAATCAAGTAGTCTACGTTCATTCCTAATGGTGAAAATTTTATCAAAAATCTCGAAGACACATGGTTCCCGTATGCGGAAAGGTTTGTTAATTTCTACGTCAGCAAATACCTTCATCTTGGTCATTTGACTAGTAGCAAGGCTGAAGATGCTCATCATTAATTAAAGATGTTATTATCAAATTCTACGGGGAATTTATTCACCGTAGTAAAGAGAATTCGAATCGCTCTCAGCCAGCAGCACAGAAGATATCAAGACTTGCCTCATCAACAACAGATGAAGGGAGTCATGAAGAGGCACTTTTACCATAAGGTGAATACCTCAGTTTGTCGACATGCCCTAAAGTTACTAGAGACTCAGGTTGCTTTCCTTGAAAAACACCAATTAAGATTACGAACTTTCGGCATTTCTATTCCAAAATGTACGTGTAATTTTAGATTATCTTTAGGTGTACCATGTTATCATCTAGTAAAGGAGAAATTAGATTTAAATCAGCGATTAAGCTTAGCTGATTTTAATCGTCATTGGTATATTACTCCAACGGCAAATTTATTATACCTACCATAAAATAGTAATAGTAATATTGCAGCTGAGGAAGGGGGGGGGAAGTTTGGCTGAGGGCCAAGTAATTGTCATAGGTAATCTTTGTGGAAATAATAGCAGAAAACGAACATTTGAATCAGTCAATGAACCGGTGACGAAAAAAACTAGGAAAGTGAGACTAGCGACAAATCTCACGTCGAATAATACTGTTGTGAATGATATCGTAAACTCAACACAACGCCAACCATCACAGCATGAATCTGGAATCATAGTCAATGTTGAAGACGTTATTTCTGCACAATTACCGCTAACAACAAATCAAGCCTTGCTAGATGTAGTTTTCCACCAGAGTACCTCGTAACTGTAGTGGATGTGGTCAGCCGGGACACACTTATCGTACGTGTAGTAGACAGAGAGTTGACGTCATAGAATAAAGATATATGTGGAAGATGATTTGAATAGGTATATTTGACTGACTTACGAATTGTATTTTAGTACGAATAAGACTGATGTTTTAATTTTTGGGCCCTTATTCTTTTAACCAAAACGAATGGTAAGAGACCCCTGTAGCAGTTGCTATGTCAATACGACAGGGGAGTACAGCTTCTGCTCCAATTGAATATAAAGAAACTATTACATAATATTAGAGCGTGGTGCACAGGTAATTGCAGGGATTACTGGCTATGTAATTGGCTCATATGATCAGGGGGTAAAGAGGAGCAATTACCAATTTTTCGGTGGGTGATACCGATAGCCCCCTGAAGTGATAACTGTGGTCCCCTATCTACTTAATCATAGATTCTGCCGGAGAAATTAGTTTCGGCGCTAATTTAAATAATTGGCTAATCATCTTAATTTATGACTTTTATAAAAAGGGTTGAACTAATCATGCTTCCCCTAAATACTATTCAAACTACCACTATCAAATTATAAATTACTATTTTTTAATTGGCTGGATATCCTTAGCTTATCTGGCGTTGCCTAGGACAACAAGTCCCTTGTGCGAATTATAATAATCCTTGACATAATTTTGTGGTCATAGTTATCATCTACTTCAAAATGACCCTATCAAATGCTGCAGCAAACCAAGTTTTCGAGACCTGTGAAGAAGCCAATGAGCCCGTATCAGTTTATGCTGCTTCTAAGGGCTACGCTACTCTTAAAGCTCGAATAAGTTTTGATAAAAAGACGTCGAAATCTGCGCGTAGATACATTCTGGTGTATGATAGATTTTATAAACCGACGACGGCACGGGCAACAATTTATAAAACAGGTAGTCGAAAATTGGACTGTCAGTGGTGAGTGAAACTCAAGATAAAAAAATTCAGCTGTAAATTTGAAGTTGATTCCAGCGCCCAACACAATCATGGGCCCTCAGAATCTCAACTTATTCAGTCTATCCTCCGGTGTAGTAACGATGATGTAAAAATCAAATTTATAACCCCACAGCGTCAATAGTTGATGCTAAGCAAATCCTAACTAGCCTTAGTGAACTAGGGGCCACAATTATTGACCGTGATATCTAGAATGGGCGACAGAAATAGAGGACCGAGAGATTAAACGGTCTAAGCCTCCTAGAGACATTACTCGAAGCTCTTTAAAAGTACAGTCTTAATTCTGACGGGACATATCAATTTGGGGTTGAAACTCAAATTATAGATGATAAAACACTTCTAAAGTGTTGTGCTGTGGATCCCAATAGCCAGTTAGAGAAGCAATTATAGAGGACATATAACACTATACCAACTATAGTTAGTGTAATTATATCATAGATAGTAACATGTGGCACAAGTAAAGGAATAGGTGTGAGTGTAGCGAGTGTAGAATATTCTATCATGTAATATAGAATATTCTAGCAGGAAATAGAAAGACTAGCTTTGTGTATATAGAGGAGTAGAATCTCCTAATAATTCCAAGTAGTAAGATAGTGAGATAGATCTAGATTTACAATTCAAGCTCATCTTTACGCCATAAACATTATCTCCTTAAAATCTAACTATAACCTCATCCAAGGTTAGTACTCTCTCTATATATGACCGCTCAAACACAATATAAAGAGTCTATTTGTAATGCACCCAAGCAGCTTGGCTCTCGTCTAGAGAGCTCCTCATGTACTCCTAATAGAGTGCACTTATAAAACAAACAAATTTGGATTGCCACTTTTACACATTGTTGGCCAAAATGGCTTAGGTAAAAACTTGACAATAGCCTTTTGTTTTTTAAGTGAGGTAGACGAGGGAAGTTTCACGGCACAAGAATGCTGTTCTAGAGTGCAGCTGTGGGCAAGAGGCTTCACCAGCGCTGTTGCGGTATCTAGTAAAATAATAAGACACTAGACCCTTTATGGACTAGCTGGAATACGTTTAGCGTACAGAGTCTCGGTATGTAGTAGACATTCGAGAGTGTAATGAAGATAGATAGCTTTACATAGATACATAAAATAGATAAATTCCCACGTCATTTCTTCACGGTTACCCTTTCTCAATAACTGCTCTGACAAGCGCGCTTTATTCGATGTAGAACCCACGCTCATATCACACGTAAACTTAGGAAGGGCATGACACTTGATTATTTTACTAGCCAATCTCTTGAACACGATTGCTGAGAGAAGTTTAAAGAATTCGCTCGGCTTACGGGCTGCTACAAAAACACAGAAATCGACCAATCCTCTGCTGGATGCGAGGAAAGTACACAAAATTCTAATGCTATGAGATAATGGCAGAATGAACGCCAATGTGAGAAATTTTAGCACACATTATTAAAACCATTTCCTTTATACAGTATCTCTTTTATTTTCTTCTCAATTTATATTGATAACATCCACATGAGGTATGTTAAATGGTATGAAAGTGTAAGGTATTGTTGTGGGCTATGTCCGTCGTATGGGTCTAGTCAGGGACTAGCCCAGTTCTATTTTAGAAGACTCAGACGCTGCAGGGATAAATGGTACAAGGGTAGTCAGGGCCCGAAAAGGGGTATGTCTAAACTAGACATTCGATAATTATATATATAGGGAAATGTTATTTGCCCCCTCCAAGAAAATCAAATACCCCCCCATTTTGCACAAATCTGGACCTTTTAGATTCATTGATTGGCGCGTATCTGTTTTCAGCCAATCCACGCTTACCACTTCTTACTAAACTACTATTAAAATAATTAATTCGTGTCATAACTCTGTCTCAGCCTCCATATCGTCAAATCGACCTTTCATAAATTTTGGCGCGTCACTCTTTAATCTACCCATACCCCTGCTTGCATAACCAAAGATGGAAAAATCGAACCGCAGGCCTGTCTCAATGATCAATATTGCTCTAGCTACAATTTGATCCTGGTATTTTCCATTGAATTTTTCTCAATCCAAGTAAACAATTATGTAAACAAAGGAAATCATTTCGGTTCATCCATCAATCAATCCCACAAGAATTTGTAGCTTTAATCCAAGATACCTATCTGAACAAGAAATTCAATACTTCTCGCAGCATGTATTAATTCCTTTCCCTATGAGATTTTTGATAATACAATTGCGTGCGAAATGATATCACTGCTACCGTCACAATCGCAAAATATTCATAATTTCAGACACAATGATGAGAGCTAAAATTTTCAAATCATGATATTAGCTACGATATTAGCACTTTAGTCAATATTAAAATGCAAGAAGCATCAGTAAAGACAACATTAAGGATCTTGGTAAAAATGTAAATGCATCAAAACTAATATTTTCACTTTATCTGAGCCTTTCTTGAAGAAATCTGAGAATCATACGCAGTCAATGCTACATTTTTAAGGTGCAATTTTGTAACTTCGAGACCAGTAAATGCTAATTTAAGTGTATGTACCCAGTCAAAGTTACACACTCCCTCTAAACATTACATAGACCCAATATGCCAGACGTATAGTAATGTGATTAAAAAGTGATTGGACATCAGCCAACAGAGTCTCTTGTGTTTAAAATCCTAACGAGGTGTATAATAATATTCTGGGCAAAGACCCCTAACAATCACGAAGAATTGGACGGATTCCAATGATGGCGCAAGTATATATACAAAGTGGTTAGAAAATTGCATTTGATGTTTCTTACCCTTTTGCCTCATTTAAGAGATAAATTATGCAGATTTAATGTCATTTCGAAGTCCAGAAATTAGGCAGAGTATATTCTATAGGAATATGCTTTGAAAAAAATATTAAAAAAAACGCACTCTAAAGTTCAAAACCGATTATGTTCTCTTCGTGTGATGTCTCAGCTAAATATTCTTGTCAAAACAATGTACTTCTGTTGGATGGAAAGGAGTGTTATTAGCTTTTTGAAAACCTGGAACTCATCAACTCATCACCTTGTATGAAATTTAATTTAGATGGAGTAACTTCAAGAGGCATTAAGTTCCTTAGATTAAACTGGATGAGTCATTAACCTTATAATCACAAACTTTAGAAAGATAAAGCTTTTCATTATCAAAAATCGTTTAGATAAATAAAAGAAGCCTTTTGGAACAGGTATAAAAAGACGACTTAAATCTTTTGCAAATTCAACAACGACACAAAATATTGTTTCAATTAATAATATTTCGGGACCTGAGAAGTTATATTTCTTATTAATAGCTACAGAAGCAAGCAGCACTAATATTGCTGACTGCAAAAGCTTTTCTCAAAATACCCTATTTTTAGCAAGGAATTTGATCTCATCAAAAAACTTGAAATATAAATTCTTGTTCATTATCTCTCTTATTTCGAAGATCATTACTATGAAGTACCTACTCAGTTGCGTTTTACTAGTGTAGGTAACGAGATCTTTGCATTCTAGGTTGGATGTAGGATTGAGATTGAGTTCTAGCCAACTTCTACCATGATTGTCACAATCGTTAGTCTGAGTGCATCAAGTTCTATTATGTATCTCAAAGTGATGGTGCCTAGCAACTCTCTCTCTCTTGTTATTGGGGAATAAAACAGAAAGGATTTCATTCTGTTTATTGGAATCCCTATCTATACCCGTGGGACTTAGTCGGCACTGTGTTTGCATGATAACTCGGATTTTATCAGCTAAGTGATAATGAACCTCCCAAGAAAGTTGGATTCAAGGGTCCTACACTGCAAGATTATACATATTATTCTTTAACACGACATGTCTCATGGAAAGCTCAAGGTCGGGCTTCCCTGTGAGCTAGTTTGGATAATCAGATCAAAATCTGGAACTGGTTTCTCTATTGCAATTCTTTCGTACTTGAACTTGGTAAATTTCTGTTTAAGTTTTGCCGAGATGTTTTATTGATTTTTGGATTTGTCGTTACATCAGTCTTACTACAATTATATTGGCATCGATAAGTCTTGCCGTCGCTTGTTTTGCAGTTAGCGATAGCAAGATAAGCCAGATCAACCATTTCAGAAGCACATCTTCAGAAAATAAACCTACAGATCTTAAAAATACATATAAGTTCTAATTGTCATATTCGATTATACTGACTAGCGTGACAATAGCGATATTTGGGTTTCTGATTAAGAGAAAAGAGTAAAATCCATTTAGGTCTTCTCGTCATCTTCCTAAATGCCTATGAATTATTTTCCTGCATTTTGGAGATTTTAAATAGAATTTTTCTGACTGAAGAACCGGCAATATTGAATTTTGAAATCGTAATGATGACGATTGCTCGTGAAGATGAATATTATTCAGTATTTGCTATCGTCGATTACAGTTGCCATGGCAATGTAGATCAGGGATCAAATTGTAGCTAGAGCAATATTGGTCATTGAGACAGGCCTGCGGTTCGATTTTTCCATCTTTGGTTATGCAAGCAGGGGTATGGGTAGATTAAAGAGTGACGCGCCAAAATTTATGAAAGGTCGATTTGACGATATGGAGGCTGAGACAGAGTTATGACACGAATTAATTATTTTAATAGTAGTTTAGTAAGAAGTGGTAAGCGTGGATTGGCTGAAAACAGATACGCGCCAATCAATGAATCTAAAAGGTCCAGATTTGTGCAAAATGGGGGGGTATTTGATTTTCTTGGAGGGGGCAAATAACATTTCCCTATATATATATGTCCTTCCTTACTGTGTAGATAGTAGTCTCTTTATAGGATAGTTAGACTGTTTGAGACGCTTCTAACGTTGTTTTAACCGTTTGTACTCAGATCCTTCACATAACTATTCTATCCTTTTTTTTTAAAATAATTCCTCAATTCAAATTCTAAATTAATAGAAACAAAAAAGTTTATAAAGTTCCAAATGGAATTTACACCAATTTCTTACTTCCAAGTAGCGCGAAGTTCACAGTGAAGTTAAAAAAATTATAATCGATAAGAAAAAAAGAAATAAATAAACCAGCAAAGTAAAACCGATTCCCGAGTTGCGTGGATCACATTCGACGACCTTATTTCGTAATTGTATGACGTATCAAGTCCCTGAGGACTCAAATTCAAGCTATTCAGAAAATTCCTGTTATAGCTTATACCAATCGGAACCCGAGAATTCACTAATTGATACCACCATGTCAAACCAAAATATGTCTCAAGATTCGGAGCAAACCCGTCCCACGTAGGATCAGTTTTTTTTTCCTCAATCTCCCGAAGAAAGGAGACAAAATGGCGCGAGTGGGATGGGGAAAATAAGAGTTTCCGATCATTCATATTCCAACTTAGAGTAAAGATAGAAGAGGATAGAGCACTACTGGGCTCAGATCGGGCGGTTTGCTTAAATATGCTTGGAACACTCCCGAGAGACAAAAGATCCAGGGTAGACGACTGGTTTGAATATGGCGGTACTGATGGTGCCTATAAGGACCTGGAATTTCTAGACCATTTCAAAGCAGTTTTCGAAGACAAACGTGGGATTCTAATAGCAGCTAAAGAGCTGACCCGTATGCGACAAGGAGAAAATCAGCCTTTCCACATTTTTGTTCTTCAGTATGAACATCAGTTGATACAATGTGGTGGTGAAAGGTGGGATTCTCTAATGAAAATTGCACATCTCAACAATGGCTTAAATAGTAAATTAGAGAGAGCTTTAATCGGCATCGATATACCTCCATTAAATAATTACTTTGCGTGGCGTGATAAAGCAAGAGAGGTTGCCGAACGCTTAGAAGCACATCATCACCGTACTTTTATAGAGGAAAAGAAAATTAATACCATTCAGCAGCCTACAAGATCTTGGTCAGATAGTGGTCCAATAAAAGATTCGGAAGGTGACACGTTAATGACTGGAGTTAATGCCCAGGTTGCGCTAATAAATAAAACCAGCTCAAGAGATGTGAGTACCCTTCTTGGTGGTCTGGGGCAAAATAGAGGATCTGGAAATGATACTAGGCCTTGTGCACCGTGGCGGACTCCCCAAGAATTCAAGAAATTGTTAAATCAGGGTGTTTGTGTTAGATACACTAAAGCAAGAAACTCTGCGAAATTCTGCCCTACCTTTCGATCGGCTCCTCGTCCTAACGTTAATGTAAATGCTGGTTCTGTTTTTATGGATGATGATCTGAATTCGGGAAAAGAAGGCCCCTGCGTATAGACGCGCCCAGGGGAAACGACAAGATAAATGTATTGAAGGACAGTGTAAATCTTAAATTATTAAATATGCATAGCACACCATTATTAATCGATTGTTTCATTAACAATACAATTCCTACAAAGTCGCTGATTGACTGTGGGTGTCTTTGCTATTCTGTCTTCGATGCAGATCTTGTGCGCAACTATAAAATTTCAACCATAAATATTAAGCCCCGCCCTCTCTATTTAGCAAACGGAAAAGTTACCGAGCCCATTACCCTAGTCGCGTTTATTGAGCTTAGTATCAATGGAGGACAAGAATCTGTTTGTGGATACGTCGTACCTTCTCTTGCCTACCCGATTATATTGGGAAAGCCGTAGATGGAGCAAATTGATATTGTTTATTTTGCAAAGAAGCGTTGCCTTGAATTTAGAAGTTCTGTCAATAAAATTGTAGTTCATGAAACTAACTCACTATCACATAAGCCAGGTTATGTATCCTTATTGGGAGCAGCATAAACTGTAGATATAAAAAAAGCGTTAGAAATAAAACCTTCTGTGACTCGAGAGGAAGTGTCTAGATCACTACCTTATCAAATTCGCCATTTCACTGGCTTATTTGTTGATGGATTCTCCAACATAGAAAATAAACTTCCGCCTAACCGTCCTGGTGTTGATACGAAAATAACTTTACAAAAAGATGAATCTGGAAATGACAAGGAAGTTCCCTGGGGTCCTCTATATGGAATGTCTAGGGACAAACTCCTCGTCTTGTGTAAGACTTTATCAGATCTTTTAGCAAAAGGTTGGATTCGGCCAAGTAACTCCTCGGGGGGCGCTCCGATCCATTTCGTAAAAAAGCCTAATGGTGGTCTACGTTTCTGTGTGGATTATCGATTGCTAAATGGAATTACCAAACGTGACCGATATCCACTGCCATTAATTAAAGAAACACTTCGATTTATAGCCAGGGCAACATGGATTTCTAAGGTAGATGTTCGAGTGGCTTTTCATAGATTGCGTATTGAAGTAGGTGATCAATAGAGAACAGCATTCAGAACAAGATTTGGCTCTTATGAATGGCTAGTAACTCCATTCGGGTTGGCGGGTGCTCCAGCTGCTTTCCAAAGGTGGATAAACATCGTTCTTAGAAATCTTTTAGGAGAATTCTGCGCAGCCTACCTAGATGATATAATTATTTTTTCTAGTGGTAATATTGAAGACCATTGAAGACCATTGGAATAAAGTTATAAAAGTCCTCACTCGTCTTGCTGACGTTGGCCTTAAACTCGACCCCGATAAATGCGAATTTGCAAAAAAAAAAGAAACCAAATATCTAAGTTTCATTATTATAGCTTGGGAAGGAATAAAGGTTGATCCCAAACAAAATCCATGCGTTAACTTCTTGGGACCCATCTAAAAATATCAAAGAAGTCAGAAGTTTTTTAGGCTTTGCAAGTTTTATCGACATTTCATTCATGATTTTGCAAAATGTGCAGAGCCCTTACAACGCCTTACAATTAAGGAGATCCCATTCAGACGGGAGGCCGAACAGCAATTGGCGTTCCAAAATCTCAAGCACCAATTTTCCACAACTCCTATCTTAGCAATGTGGGATGAAAATCGCATGATTATTTTAGAAACAGATGCATCGGGATGGGCAACGGGTGAATACCTTTCACAGTTTGATTTGTCGGGATGTCTCCGTCCTGTCGCATTTTACTCAAAAAAACTTACTCCAACACAGTGCAACTATGATATTCATGATAAGGAGCTACTATCGATTATAAGATGTCTTAATGAATGGGGAGGTGAACTAATCGGCCTAAATAAGCAATTTATCATCCTCACAGATCATAAAAATCTAGAATATTTTATGACCTCAAAAAAGCTTATCGAACGCCAATTCCGATGGGCCCAGATACTTTCTCAATTTGATTTTCGACTAGAATTCCGCGCTGGAAAAAAGGCTATAATACCGGACGTATTATCGAGGCGAGCTCAAGATATTCCTAATGACATGAATGACTCACGCATTATTGAAAGAAAATTTCAACTGCTGAAAGATAAATGGATTCCACCAGAAATTTCCGATGCTGTTAAAATCGCTAAGTTAAGTCCCCAGTGTGGTGACAAAATACCTAATGGCAAAAGTTTATTCCATGAAACTCATTTACAAGATGTTTGGGATATTGCCTTAACAAAAGATAATAGTTTCATAGAAATATATGATGCTTTTTGGTCAAAAGAAAGAATTTTTCCTTCAAAATTAAATTTGAAAATATCTTTGAGTGAATGTCAACTAGATTCTAGAAATGCACTCTGTTTTCGTCATAGACTTTGGATCCCTAATTATGAACCCCTTAGGACTACTTTGATCCAGAAAACTCATGATTCGCACATCGCTGGTCACCCGGGGCGTAACAACACACTTTCTATTCTTTCTAGATCATTTTATTGGTCAGGGATGAATATGATGGTCCGACAATTTTGTCGCAACTGCGATGTATGTGGGAGATCACATGTGTGGCAATCAAGACGTCAAGGGCTTTTACTACCGTTGCCAATTGTGGAAAGATTTCATTGCGAGCTACCTATTGATTTCATGACTGATCTGCCAGTCAAGAATAATGGCCACCCCAAATATCTTATGGTCATTACAGATCGACTGCTCAAAATTGTTACTTTAGAAGCAATGATTTCGATGAAAGCGGAGGAGTGTGCAGAACGTTTTCTACATTGCCATTATAGATTTCACGGTTTTCCTCGTGCTCTCACCTCTAACAAAGGTTCAAACTGGGTAGGTGATTTTTGGAAACTATTATGCTCTAAAACAGGTATCGAACAAAGACTTTCCACAGCTTTCCACCCTGAAACGGATGGGGCGACTGAGCGTATGAACCAGGAAGTGCTAGCTTATTTAAGATCATTCATTTCTTTTGCACAACTCGACTGGCCATCAATGTTACCTTCGGCTCAGCTTGCAATAAATAACAGAGATAATTCAAGTTCCGGACTGAGTCCCTTCTTTCTCTTACATCAGGCTATTCTCGATAGACGTCATTTAATTCGAATTTCTCACATGGGGCCTAGTTTAGGATGGGGGAAGGTGCCCTAAAGATCCTGCCCCTCCTACTGAGTCCTTTATTTGTGAAGGACGGACCATTTGTCTTTTTTTGCCTCTAACAAAAATGTAGTACTAAGTTCTGGCGTGAAACCCATGGCATTGCTCGTTGCCACTATTGCTCTGCTCGCAATGTGCGTCTTCTATGAGATGGCAATAGCAAGCCAATATTTATATCGCCAATAATGCCACTGAATTGAGGCGTGGAGCCTAAAAATTAGTTTTAGTTTGCAAGGCGGAGCGAGGGACAAAAACGAGCATGTGTCTTGGTTATATTTAAGCGTGTTGAGCGAGGTCGAAATGCTTTTTCCAAGAGAACACTCTCCTAATAACACACTCCTTACTATTATCTTTTACTTAATATTCGTTGCATTATATTTTTATCTTGAGAAATAGAACTATGTGTAACGAAACCAAAGTCAGATAATATAAAGTCGATATAATAATATCGTATAAGGAGAAAAGAATCTCTATATATTACTAATATCCATAGAAATGTGTACACACAGAAAACCATTCCATTTAGGCTAACTCTAGCCTTTTCCTGTATGATATATGCTACTCTGCTTCATTGCTTACCGAGTCTTAACTGTTACTTTCTCTAATGTAATGATAACATGTCCTCGCTTAGCATCATTTCTAACTTTAAGTGCTAATTTGAAGCCATACTAAATTTGGGTGCTTTGACGCGTGGTTCGCAATCGAACTCGCTTTGGTAGCCTGCCAACTAAGCTACAAAATAGCCAACATTATAATATGTGAATTGACTGCGATCTTGATTACGACGAACAGAACTCTCTACAATTGCGAGCCACTATGGTCTATTGGCACTCGTACCATTCATTGAGAGCGAACTGTTTCTCTACTGTTGGCTGGTTAGTAAAGATGCACCGAGCGCTGTGCCAAGATTCATAACTCAAACCTTATTTTAGCGTATCAACTAAATTTTACCAGCGCTAATTTGTATGCTCGCTAAATTTTTCTTGTATGCTCGATATCATCATTGAATAAATATCCCCTCCATCTAGATAGAATTGGATAGACACATTTTGAAGATAATTTTGGAACGTCTACAAAGGGGACTTAAATTGTATTCATTTTTGTGCTAACACTTACCCGTGCGTTCACACACGCTTCGATAGTCGCTTAGGGTGTGCTGAAGTAAAAAGCTGTTGAGATGACATACAAACTCTGACAAGGCTCAAGTATGATCGACATTGTGTGTCATGTGATATAGAGCACAGGCCGCTTCATCATAACCCTTACTAACACGTGATGATATGTAAACACACACCCTAAATAATATATCTCGATCTTCATTAGTTACTCTAGAACATACTCTTCTACAGAAGGCATTACTAAATATTAGAGTAGACCATACAAAACTAAGATATCAAATGCTTATTCTCATGTATCTAATTCTCATATCTCACCTACATAACGTATTTCGTAGCTGTCAATCATAACAAAAGCACTTTGAGATTATCCTTAAACATAGCATTATACCTAACAACATATCATTCACAACTCCAATTAACTTTAAATCTCAAAATCAGCACCTTTAGTCTTCCCTGAAATGCCTCAAATTAGAAAGAAGCACTTGGCCATCATTCCAAATGAGAAATCATGTCTAGAAATGGCCGTAAGCTGGATCATAGATCCAGAAGCCTCTGATCCTCACACTGAAAAATCTCCTACTACTACACAGGCATGCCGTAACTATCACCTAGACGAAGCTCGCTTTCGAAATCTGATTCACGAAAGAGCTCAAAGAAAACGGAATTAGTCTACAAATGAGTTTGGGATGTCAGCAACGAGGCGTGGCAGCAATAAGTGTTACGGGCTAATTTAGCATGCAACCTTCGCGGCATAACCGGTCATCGGCGAGGCTAGTGATAATCACCCTAACAGGGTATAGAACTTCAAAACTCTAATATTTATGTATATATATAGTATTCCCTAAACTCAATGTATTCTCTTCTTATAGAGAATTAATATAAACTTCGTATACTTAGATCTCATTGGTCACTACCTATTCCGTAACAATAAGATCCTTAGCCCTGCTCAAGAGAAGGTGATTTGCGAGTATATCACTAAGTTATCGACGAATGGAGAGCTAGGGGGCATCAGAGAGCTCATTTATAGAGCTACATGTTACCTTTTAGCTAAGGAATCACCGCCTAGGGAACCCCCATTCACTTCTTGGCTCTTAAAATGGTCGAATTCACGAAAAGATATTTTAGATTTGCATAAGATTAGAACCAATCTTATGGCTCAAGCACGACTAGAGTCACATTCTCCTCATGCTATCAAGCAGTGGTTTGTTGACTACCGCCAATGTTGCAAGATTCGGAAAATAAAAAAAGCAAAAAGAGTCTGGAATAAACTGGGGCTAGAATCGGCTGTCCATCCAGTCAAATAGTCATAGTGCCAAAAGAAGTGAAAGAGTTATATACAAGCTCGCCTGAGAATAGACTCTCGATTACAGTAATTGAGACAATAAATGCTGCTGGATCTTATATACCACCGCTTATTACATTTCCGGGCCAAAAGTTAATGGATAACTGGGCACACCCGCACCAAGAAGACAACGCGTGGGTGACTACTTTTCCCACTGGCTACATATCTAATCAAGCCATGCTTGAATATCTAGATCACTTCATTGAATTTAGTGATTCTGGGCCTGGGAAACAATGGTCTATGATATTATTGGATGGCCATAAGTGTCATTACAGCGATGATTTTTTAATCAAAGCTGAAACAAATAATATACACCTGCAGATCATTCCTTCACGCGAGACGCATGCTTTGCAGCCTCTTGATGTCGGTATATTTCGTCAATAGAAGCACCAGCTGAACAAGTTTATAAACAAAGCCCTTCGTCAGTACAATTTCAAGTACTCATTGACGTCGTTCTTCCGTGATACTTCAGATTTCCGAAAAATTGCTATGAAGGAGAATACAATTAAGAACTCCTTTTCTAAACCCGGAATTTGGCCTATAAGCTGCAAGAGGGCCATTCTTACTAGGTCATGATATAATGGAAAGACTCGTAGGAATAATGAAGAGGTGAAAAGGCAAGTAGCAAGAAAGAGAAAACAAGAAGAGGTGGAACTTGATGAGCCAGAGCTACCCATCAAAACTCAGCATATTCATCAGCGCCCAAGATCACACTACGAGGCTGCTATGTATATGAAGGAGACCTGCACACGTGGTTATCCAGTCTGTAAGTAAATCAGGAATGAAAAAGACCATACCTGTGAATAAGAAGCAACATATTGAGTCAAAGCTTACGCAGCTTGACATTGAATTTACGTTCGTAGCAATATTAAAACACAACCATAAGATTTCACATTTTATTTTTGTGATTTATAAAACTTTTAGGAACTAATTAAATAGAAATACGTCTCAAACTTCACGATTTAGATGTTTTCAAAAGGCATAGTTGGAATTAGAAAGAGATTATAATAAAAAGCTGGCACACAAATTGCAACTCAACAAGCCACAGCTTGCACCCTTGTCAAAACAGAAATACGCAAATGCAACTGCTATCTGACTGGCTCAAGTTCCAGCCAATCTAAGTTTAGGAGTTAATACTTGAGCCAGTCAGATAGCAGTTGCATTTGCATTTGCATAATTCTGTTTTGACAGGGGTGCAAGCTTTGTATTATCATCTCTTTCTAATTACAACTATGCCTTTTGAAAACATCTAAATCGTGAAGTTTGAGACGTATTTCTATTAATTTATTTTTTTATTCTATTTAAGGTCCAAGGCATGCCCTACTCGTTCACGCCCGCTCTTTTCATGAAATTTATATTAAAAAAGGAAACAAAATAAATAACAATAAAAAGAAAGAATAAAAAGAAAGAATAAAAAGAAAGAATAAAAAGAAAGAATAAAAAGAAAGAATAAAAAGAAAGAATAAAAAGAAAGAATAAAAATAATCAAGGAAAGATAAATAAGGAAACAGTTTTAGGGCCAACCTAGCATTTCTCACACCAAAATCTAACCCACCATTCGTATTCTTGGCATATGATTAATTACTCTCCTCGCGTCCAGCAGAGGATGAGTCAGATTTTTGGATATCAAAGCAATCTGTAATCTGTGCAAATTCTTTAAATTACTTATAGCAATAATTTTCTTCTAAAGGTATCCATATTCATACCATTCCGGAATTTACGCATTTGATTTGCGTGCCTTCGACAACGAATAAAGTATGTTGGGGTAGTTTCCCGTCCACAGATGCATTCGAGATTGGCGTCTACGTGATTTAAGCGACGATGATAAGCCGCAAAGTCACCATGGCCTGTTCTAGCAGCTAGTAGTTTATGGAGTAGCCGCCGAAGTAATGAGAGTTCGGGTGGTTTCCTACGGCGCATTTTTAGGTCCAGGTCTTGATAACGAGCTGGAAAAACTTCGGACCACCATTTTTCTACTAATAGTTGGCGTTTTTGTTGCATTAACCTACGTAGGTATGCTAAGGTAATATAGCCGGGTTGAATATGTCTCTCCGGTAGCTCTCGTAGGGCAGTACGGGCTTCCGCATCTGCTTCTTCATTACCAATAATTCTAGAATGACCCGGTACCCATCTATTTTCGGCATGTATAGATTTCGCTAAGCTATGGAATAGTTTAGTTAACCGTATGCTGGATGCTGCTTTCCCAGTAGTTAAAGCCATCACCGCGGCTTGATTATCAAGTAGAATAAAAATATTTTCGTTGTGATGTCTTTCTGACATGGCAGCTCGGAGAGCGATCGTTGCGCCAAATATCTCTGCATCATAGACTTCTGGACCGTGAATTATGCCATGTCCCCTTTCAAATGTAATTACTCCACACTGGAGAACATAGCCCCAAGACGAGCGTCCGGGGCCCTCTGATGACCCATCGGAGATTGCACAAATATCTGTTGCAGCTAATATGCTCACCCAATGTTGATGCTTCTGAATTTCATTGGCTTTTGAACCTAAGGTTGGGGCATATACTGGAGCTGAAAGCTCCTCAGCAGGTTTACTATAGGGAAGCTGCCGATAAGCTCGTTGTAATCGAGACAATTGAGTTTCAAGTCTCTTAGAAAGCCTGGACTTTGATTTATACTTTCTTGTGCCCACATTAGGACATACGCTTGCTCTTATCCGAAGTGAATGACGATCATCAAGAGAATTTATTCGAGCAGCAAGACGAAGGCGACTCCCTTCTAAGAGTATATGAGCTGGCGGGATCCCTCCTTCTCGGTGTAAAACTACATTTGGCGTAGTCCTCCATACTGGAAGTACCGCTCTTAAAGCCATGTGAAAAACCTTATCAATCAACCCACAATGAAAATTTTGTAGGTCTTACTGACCCGTTCGCTTTTGGTCGGGATAACCCTGGTCACCACACCTCAGCGCCGTAGGTTGCAATAGGAATCACACATGCATTCATCGCCGTTATAAGAGCTTTAGGTGCAGCCCCCCTACTGACAGAATTTAAACGACGCATATGCTGAGCTAATTTAAGTGCCTTCCCACACCACGTTGATACATGATGTTTGAATGTGAGGCGAGTGTCAAGGTATATCCCCAGCCAGCGAATATGATCAGCTGGCTCAACCAATCTGCCAATGACTTCAATTCCTACAGGATCCTCCTTCTTGCGTCCAGAGAACTGAACTACTTCGGATTTTCCAGCGTCAAATAAAACAGCATTTTGGTGGGCCCAGTGCGTTAATTTATCTACTTCCTTCTGTGCAGCGGCTGCTGAGTCTGTTACTGTGCACCCAAAACCAAGGATTCCAATATCATCAGCATAACTAAAACGAAAAATGGTATGTCCACTTCTCATAGGTTCCGCCAAATACAGTAAAATAGAAGAGGAGAGATGGGAGATCCTTGTAGTACCCCACACACTAGCTCTGTAGGTCTAGTTATTCCTCCTTGAAACCGGACCTGAACACTGCTATTTTCAGGAAAAGATGAGGTCCATCGAAGAACCGATTTTGGCCATCCTTGATCTTGCATTCGCCAAATCAACCTATTGTGCAATACTGCATCGAAAGCCCCCTGCACATCGAGTGTGACCAGTGTTGCAGCCCAGCCTTGTGTTCTAGCTTCCTCTATATCATGCACCACACAGGAAACAAGATCGTTAGCTGATCGTTTCGGGAGTGCCCCGAATTGCTGATGACTTACAACATCACAAACAATATCCAGATGGGGCATTCTCTTAGCTAGTAATCTCTCCAACCCTTTTCCTAGACAGGATAGAAGGGATATAGGCCTCCAACCTTTCAAATATGATGGATCCCACTCAGTTTTTGGGATAAAGATTACTTCTGCAAGCCTGAAGCAAAGTGGGTGATGGCCTAGTTTAAGACAGGCGCTAAAAATTTGCATGACATGAAGCTTTATATGATCCCAGCATGCTGCGAGTAATTCCACTGAGACCCTATCCGCTCCCGGGCTAGTATTGCCAGTACCAATCGTACAGGTCCGTACTTCAAGCTCCGTCAACTCCTCCGACCACGGAATACGTTCTTCTCCTGATAGTGTGCATGGAGGCAGGTCATCAGATGCTGTGAAGCGTGCCAAAAGACAATCTCGCAAAATCTGTGCGCGTTCTGTTTGGTCAGAAATAAATTTTCCCTCATGTCGAAGAGGTGTCAAACTAGCATTTCGGGGAGCTGCCCAACGCATGAGCTTGATTGTATCTTTGGACGATTTCGAGTCTTCAATCTTCTTTTTTCAGTGCTCTCTTTTCGCCGAGGCAACTGTATTTCTGAGAGTCTTTGCCTTTTTAATGCGCTCGGATTCTTACACTGCGTCCCGGTATTCCAAATGAGCGAACTTACATTCTGGTGTTCACCACGGTGCGCTTCTTCCACTTTTCTTATTGTGTCGTTCACCAGTTGCTTTCAACGCATTTTCCAAAGCCCAACATAATTCTCAAGCAAAGTTATCTATCTCTTCTAGTGTGTTTAAGCAGGTGATTGGAGGCAACTATTGTGACACTACTCGACCGAATTGAGGTAAGTTTGTTTTTGATATTCGAAGATTTGTATTTATATCTGGGAGGGTCACTGGTGCCTCCCTAGGATTAGGTATGAAGCCACATATTGGGAGATGATCGCTGGTCATACATTCCTCTCTACAAGCCCAAGCCATCGCCTCCTTTATGTTAGTGCATGCCAGGTCAAGCGTGTTACCAGCACGATGTGTTGGTTCTCCGATGATGAGACACGTGAGATTGTGGTCCTCCGCCCATTTTTCTATCTCCTCCCCTTGTCCATAAAAAGTGTTGGCGGTAGGCTGCCAGACCCAAAACAATGAATTGAAGTCTCCAATTGCTACTGTTCTGGATGTCGGTGTCCAACTAAGGAGTGGTGGGACAGCAGTGGGGTCATGTGGTGCTTTATATACGTTTAAGAACATAACACTATTTACTTCCACCCAGCAATAGTCGCCTGTTGGGGAGAGTGGAAATTTTTGTAACGAAGAAAGTCTATTTGGATCCTTCCTAATGCAGGTAACTGCTCGAGGTCGAACATTTTCGCCTCCTTAGGGTATATATAAGTCAAAATACGGATGGGTCTTTGTGCAGTTAGACCACCAAGGCTCTTGTATCATTAAAACATCGATCCTTAGTTCGCAAGCACGAGCTAATGCAATGTCTTGCGTGGTACCCCTTCCTACGTTTATTGACATGAAATTGAGTACGTCCTGGAAAGGAAAGCAACCCTGTGGGTTGCCCTTCATGAGCGGCTTGCGACAGCCGTCGAACCTTCAACAGTAGTCGCTTGAGAGTTTTCAGGGGTACTAATATCATCTAGTATTTGACTGCTTGTTAAGTCGATATCAATTCTACCAGTCGTCGCAGCATTTTCCTCCGCAATTCTCGCTCACTGTACCGCTTGATATTCTCTTTCGCCCATTTGGCGGTAGGTTTTCATTTGTCCTTTGGTGGGTACGCCGGAACGGTTCGGACGAGCTAGACACCGGCGACTATCAGCACGATGCGGGCCACCACAATTTCTGCATTTAGTTGCAGCTATGCATGTATCTACACTGTGGTTAGTTGAGCCACAGTTGGCACATCACGGTGCTCTTGATCAGTTTTTTGCCGGATGATGTCCACTGCATCGCTTGCAGAACTCAAGGGGTTTTTGCTTTTTGTAAGGCCTTACAATTCCAGATTCATCAAATACTCTGAATCCGGCACGTGGTGCTCTCGGAAAATAAGCCAACCATATTCTATGAGGCGCTTCAGATTTATTTCGACCTTGAATTTTCAAATGCGCTAGTCGCACTGAGCAAACTCTCTCAATCTCGTCAGCTAGCATTGATTTGCTTACATCTACTACCCCTTGTTCCATGTGGATAGAGGCTGGTACCGTTGGAACCAGTAATGAAACCCAGTTGGTTGCAGCTTCCAATCTTGCTCCCGACATAAAGAGACCATTTCCTGCTTTCAAAACTTCCTCACGAGCTACTGAGTTGCAAGAACTCAGGGCAAAACCTGAGTGTACAGGCTTTATTTTTCCAATGAGAGAGGGTGAGATATGTAGTTTTTTAAATATTACTTCTCGAATGCCTGCAGGTGAAAGTTTTCGCCATTCATGCTCTTGTGAAAGACGGACAAAAAGTCTTTTGTCTGAAAGAGCCACACTTTGGGAGGCTGCTATTTTAGACTTTTCCTTTTTGGCTGGATGATGTGATTGTCTACCCGTTGGGTTCACTTATGTACTATTGTTTAAAATTACTCGAGCCTTCTTCTGGCCAGCACGAGCCACTGTAGCCTACGTATTTTCTGATATCTGAAGAGTATTTGGTAGACTTGGAGTCTCTTTTACTACTTTACTATTCATAGCCACGCCCATTGGTTTTTGGGGTAATGCTATGGCAACTTTCTTCGTATTACTTTTATCTTTTCCAATTTTATCTCCTTTAGTCGGACGAGTATGTGTAGGAATTTGAGGAGGAGAAGGAGAAGAATCGACCGCCGAAAATTTAGCTATGGCTAATTGTATATATACCTTGAAGGCTTCCGCTTCTTCGATTTCGATTTCGTTTGAGAAATTGGACAGAGCGCTTTCAATGCTGCTGTGAATTGTGGTACATATCATAAGGCGCGCATGCCAAGCGCGTTCACGACGCTGTCTTGTCGCAACTATTTCGACAAGTTCCCGTGGAAGGAACGCGTTCACGACATCGGACCTAGTTTTGTTATTTTCCTGTGGTCTTTCAGGTATCGGACACTTAATGGGAATAGCAGGTTTAAGAATCTTTCTACTGGATGTAGTACAGTTGAATGGCTGAGAGTTTGACGGTGGTGTAGATGGCGCGATAGGAGGAAGGGAGTTCGGTATTGGGGGGATAGGGGAAATGGGGGGTGGTTTATTGCTCGTATCAGTCGAGAGAGCTGAGTTTTCGTGTGATATATCCATTGAATCAGTTATCGTTTTCTTGATGTCTGTTGACTAGTATTTTGCACGATACGCGTATGTATGTATGTGGTATTTCTATTTAATTAGCTTCAAAAAGTTTTATAAATCACAAAAATGAAACGTGAAATCCTATGGTTATGTTTTAATATTGCTACGAACGTAAATTCAATGTCAAGCTGCGTAAGCTTTGACTCAATATGTTGCTTCTTATTCACAGGTATGGTCTTCTTCATTCCTCATTTACTTACAGACTGGATATTAAAATAGATAAAGTACTATTAAACGTTTTTTGTAATACGAAATAGGTTAATATCGATGGTGATTTAGGGTTTAGAAATTAAATTTCTTGGATGTCAGATGAGAAAATTGCGTATTGCTGTCTCTCACCCTATTCTAGGCACGACAAGGGGGTGAGGTGGGGCTAAGACTAACCGAACAAATAGCACGCAAAGGGGCCCTAAATCACGACTCAGAATACAACAACAGAGCACGGATGAACAAATGAATTGAAATGGAAAAAGTAAACTCCGTTCTCATCTTCAGGGTTGATGAAATTATTGTCCGGGTAATCTTGTCCCCAGCCTTTCGTATGTAAGGCTCAATCAAGTTGACCCATTCCCGTTGGAAGTGGGTCAACTTGATTGTACAAATCCTCAATTCTGGACCTTACATCACATATCCATGTGCTTAGTAAAACCACTTCGATGTAGGAAAGTAGGTCTGAGCCAAATCAAATCATACATGCCATTTGGCTCATTGTTGGATTTTGGCCAATCAGCATGTGTATTCTCCGAATTCTATCGCTAACGCCAGTTTTTTTTGGGTTGAAACAGTCTCAATCCATCCTAGACAATATACACGTGACTATGATCGATAAGGATTATGATAGCTCGCGTTTTGATAACACTCACATTCCCCCCCCCCCCTCAATCGCAAGCTTGATCTTGATCCAATCGTTCAGAAACCCTAACAACCTCTCGAATCATAAATAGAGACCATTTTATACGGCATAAGATCCTATAAGCTACCCATTCAGTAAATTATAGCCGTTCATCATAGCTACGCTACCTAGAGTTAACCCACAATGAGCTCTCCTAGAAGACGTATTGAAACTGATGTAAGTAGCTCATGTATGCCAAAAACGAAGATATTGACTAACCGTGAGTGAAATACATAGGTTATGAAGTAGGTGACTAGAATACTAGATCTAACAATAGCGCTCAGTGTTAACAATATTTGTAGGATGTACGCTGTTCATTGTCAGACTGCATTTCCGCTAAAGCAGTAACTGATTCTGGCAGGCTTATGAGTGACTATGAGGTCAACTTAGTTAACGATAATAGTAGGCTATCCTATTCTCTATCTATTTAAATCTTGCCCTAACATAAAAACAGTGTGTGTTATATTTCATCCTGTAATCGATCACCATATCTTATAAGGCCGCAGGCAGGAATTCTACGTGAAATTCAAAGGACCTGAAGAAAGTATGGGTATAATTTTAAAGATAGTCGCAGGTTAATAATGATATAGCACCATTCCAAGGCGGAATTTGGAAAATACATGTTGAGCTTCCAGATCAATACCCCTACAAATCGCCTAGTATTGGTTTTGTCAATCGAATCTTTCACCCAAACATAGACGAACTGTAATCTTTATCAGCTTTATGTTTTGTTGTTCTAACTCGAATCAAGGTCCGGGTCTGTCTGTCTTGACGTCATCAATCAGACGTGGTCACCAATGTTTGATATGATCAATATATTTGAGGTTTTTCTTCCACAACTTCTTCGGTATCCTAATCCTACAGATCCATTAAATGGAGAAGCTGCTGCATTATTAATGAGAGAGCCCGAGAGTTACAATACGAAAGTAAAGGGTGGGCACAAATTTCTGGTAAAACTTATATTAGATTAACTAATACGGTTAGAATATGTTACCAAATATGCCAGCAGAGAAGCAGCAGATGAAGCAGGGGTAGAAGATAGCGATGACGATGATATGTCGTCCGTTGCTAGTTTTGATGATGAAGACGATGATCTCGCAGGACAAATGGAAGAAGTATAAAAATAAAAAATAGGGCACTCGATATCTCTATAAGGTGGACACACATATTACTTTGTGACGTACCAAAAAATAGTGTATTTACGGGTTTGGCTGGATTATATCGGGGTACGGAGTACACAGGTTTGCCTCAATAGCGTTTTCCTGATTTTAAGTGATTTTAATAGTTTGGGAATTATATTCTCAGTTTGATTTGTTGCTAGCGCATGTTATTTTGAATTATCTGAATTATATTTTTTATTCTTAAATAGTCATCATATACTATTCGTCAATTTAATAGACAGCTTCAATTACATTGATAGCAGATGTGAGTTTTAAGCAATGGGTCACGCAAGAGATGCGATTACAACAAGCTTGATAAACTCCTGCTCATGGTTTTTTTTTGCGATTCAACCTTAGCTTAAATGCAAGGCGATTTTCAGTTTCTGCTGTACGAATAAAAATAGTTGGGATTAAGGAAAACTCCGAAAAGATTCCTTAAGTAATCTGGGAAAAAAAGTTGCGTTCCTTGGTCTGGCAAGACTTACGGATGCTTGCAATGCATATGAATTAAAGAGGATTTGATCTGTACCGAGTGGATATTTTTACCCAAATTCGAATATGGTTTAAAGCTGCTTCATTCATCATTCAAATTTTTCTAACATTCAATATTTGCAAGAACGCAACGTGACTGAAAAATTTTTCTTTTGTGGCTACACCAAATAGCTTATGGGAGTTTGAAGACATATTGAATGCAACGATAAAGTCGAAAAGATCACTCTCCAAAAACCTATTTTTTAATTTTAAATTCTCTCTTTTGTGAGCAATTGTGACTCTCAATAGAAGAAATCCTATGTCTGTTGTGAATATTGCTATGCAACCTTTTTGAAAAGTCGATAAAATAGATCATGTAGTATTTAGAGATTAGGTATCAAGGTTGTTTCATCTCGGCGTTAGATGACTTGCTTGGTATTGGGTATACCCTGTATTATTATTATTATTATTATTATTATTATTATTATTATTATTATTATTATTATTATTATTATTATTATTATTGATGACAGTCCGCACGGTTTAGCCCCGGAGGACTTATGAGGAGCGAAGAACAGAAGTGTTAAGAGTTAAACTGATAATGATATATCTTTTCCTGTTGTATTTATTACATTTTAACTATTACAAAGGTATTGTAGTGACTTGTTTATTAACTTGTAGCTTATTATAGTAGTGGCATATGTGGTGGATGTAAGATGATTTTTTTATTTTTTTTTTTTTTTATTTACTGTTTAACGTCTAAATGAGTATCACGTGCTATGTGCAGTTTCCTCCAATCCTATCTAGGGATAAA
>QVIK01000519.1:0-36892 GCA_003957845.1 Oidium heveae
ATTTGTCTGTTACACTGCTCTGCTTCATTGATTGAACGGTAAAAAGTTGAGTTAGCAATTGGGAAAGGAGAGCAGTATCTTTCATTTTGTATCGGCTTTTAAGTGTGTCATAGGCGTCAGAAGCCCTCCTACAACTTTGAATAGCTACTTTGTTATTATTGTCAACACTTTGCAAGATCATTTTAAATGCTTGCGCATGCTGAAACTCCCACTCTTCTAAATCAACATCTAATTTGTCAGATGAATCATCTTTTAGTAATGGTGGTAAACAGTTTTCAGGTCTAAGGAATTTCTTTAGTCGTGATGCCGCTAGCTCAATTTCGAGGTTTCCTTGCCATAAGGAAAAATTTTCGCGACCGGTAAGAATGATTCCACCATATTTACCCATTATTAAAGATATTTTGGTCGGGCTTGGAAGTGATAAAAAAATATGATATATATATATATATATATATATATTATAAATAAGAGTTAATTAAAGTAGTAAATGCAATTTAAATGGTTGGAAACACAAGGGCCATAACCTGTTGTATGTTGTATTCTATACAATGATATATCTATATATATGTTATATATGTTATATATGTTATTCTACTTTACAAGATATGCTGAGCATCAGAGATATATACAGCAAGTCTGTGCACTGATTGTATCACGTGACCTACACAGTCACAACACTATTATTGGAGTGGTAATTTCTATTAATTCAGGAAGCAAGAGTATATCAATATCTAAAATTTTATCAATTTCATCTTCTGAAATTATGGTTGTCTCTTCACTACTTCTCAATGGTTTGGGAGTAGGCTCTATGCGTCGTTTTTTCGATCTAGGCGCCGTGGCTTCAAAACGTACAGGTAATATCACATTTCTTGGTCTACCTCGTTTGCGGGTGACAGTGGCTGGAGCAATTATAAGTGGCGTGTTACTGTTACGTTCTTCAACGACTGTATTAATTCCAATTTTTCTATCGTAGTCATCATGTTCTCATGACAAATGCTCATTGAAGTCGTCTGAATTAAACTTTAGACCACTTGCGATAAAACTCTTGATACTATCAAAACTAGGGATGCCATAGATATTCTCAAAAGTTTTACTAAATATTGAACTCCTATTCGATGACTTGGGTATTGTGAGCTGCTTCGTAAAGAGATTCATAGCATGGTTTGTTATGAACTTATTAAAGTTGCTATCACAACACTCAATTTTTGATGTATCAGCATCAGGTTTAGGTCTATTATAAGACTTGGCTAATAAAGCATTATACTCATGAATTCAATTCTCAATAGCATTCTGAATTCCGTTCACTATGTATAATAAGCTACCTGTCGAACTACGCAGGTAGCCCTTGATATTTCTATGGGTGCCTTCGAGTTTCGACATAGTTGTATTCCCATAATGACTAATCCGAGATTTCCACGCCCTGGCAACCTCCCTGCGTTGAGGGTATTGATTTTCACTCAAATATTTTATGAGTCTAGGAAACCTACAATACTCTCGTTGAATCTTGTTCCAAATTCGCCTATACTCCCCTTAGGTTTTTGCACGATTCATCTCATTAAAAGCTTTCATGAACCCATCCCGAAGCTCATTTTCTTTAGCTTTCGGTATGAAATTACCGTTTTTATCTTTACTATGCTGATTTAAAGCAGTTAAAATGTTTATTTGTATATGCCAATGACAAAGATAATAATGAGTTGTTCGTTACACTTTTCGAGCTGCATTATTAAGTGCTGTTTCATTATCTGATCCAAAAACATGAGGTGCACGGTTTACTGGTGCATAGACATAGGCTTCAAGTTGCTGCAAAGCCCATAGATAGCTTGATTCTAATTCGTTTGACATAACGCAATAGGCAGCACTGAAAGATTTATTTAAAGAAGTAATGCCCAAGAAGTGAAGTAGTGGCATTCCAAAGCGATTGGTTCTATAAGTGCAACCAGCTATTAAAATATCAGAGTGTGATTTCATTATGGTAATGGCAGGGTTGTATGCGAAAAAAGATGCATTAGTCTATTGCTTGCATCTAACTTATAATTGAAGGTGCAGTTATTGCTCTCTTGCAGCATTAATAGCAGTGCTTCTGTTGGTGAGTTGCGGTTTAGTTGCCACTTCTACCATAATCTCTTTTTATTGTATATATCTCGGACTCTGATATTTGTACTACCGTTTTGTCGAAGTATAGTCATTATCTCTTGGGGCCAAGTATTTGCACGTATCTGTGCGTGAATGGCAGCCCTTGTTTCACTATTACGTCGTCGATGGATTGCATGCTTGAAAAAATGCCATAAAGCCTCATAGTTCATATGCAAATGCTCGCCAATTTCAATGTAATATGTACCATCTGAACGATTAATTTAGCACTTAAACGTGCAGCCTTTCGTCTTGGATGTCATTTGTTTGCGCTGTGTGCCCTTAACCATGTATGTATTAGCCTGATCACATACAGGCTACTTTGATTTATTTGTAATTTTATCCCGTAATTTTGAGGAACGGCTGACCAATAAGCAATAACCATGGTTCTTGGCCCATTCTTGACAGTGTTCATATGCTGCTTCCCATTTCTCGAAGCGCTGGTCTGTTGGTGGTGGTAGAAAATCCCCTTGTTGCAACGACATTTTAGAAACTAATTTTATATTCGAAAAGGAGTTAAAAGAGTATTGTTAGGTTAAATTTAGAAATATGTACGCGCAGATAGATAATTAGATAAATATTTATTTGGTAAAATTTAACTGTTATCTACTTGCCGTTTCATGGTTGCTGGGACAACCTGATGTAAGCCAAATCACAAAGAAAACGAACTAAATTTAGCATAATGAAATTATAGATGCGCAACCATAAATTAACACTAACTTATTTACCTAAATGAAATTAAAATCTTAAGTACATGTACATGCTGAAAATTTTAGAAAAAAGAACGTTCCAATTGTGAGGTTTTCCATGTTAAAGTTTTGTTACGTGCGGGAGCGTTTATACGACAAGTCGGGGGCGTCTATGTAACATTTGCCAAAAGGAATGATATATGAGTTATAAAAATGGGGCTTATTACGTGCACAAAAATCATGCACCTTTATTTCCCGGAGTTTTTAACCACGCGCCTGTTGCGGCTAGCTAGCCGATTAATCCCTGTAGCCTACGCTGTACAGCGCAGGCCGCATTAGTACCTTACTTTTGAGGCACAAAGTTATTCTTAACATAACAACTCACCAGAATATTCCTTCCGTTCAGTTCTTTTATCACAATCATAATAGACTTACAACAATGTCAATAAGAGAAGGGTCAATAAACATAATTAAGATGGAAGTTTCTAGTACCACGGTAGCAATATGGCATTCATTAGTAACTTCTGGAAATGTCTCGATGGTCTCTGAGTGTGATATCATCGGTATCCTGATAGTGTATGTAAACTAGTGCCTCTTGTAAAATAGTTCTACATAGTTTGAATATTAAATACCATTATTGATTGGAAATTCCCAATGCTTTTATTCTTGATCTGTTACAAACGCCAAGCAAATGATATGGGCATGCCATCAAGGGATGAAGGGAAGAAGATGGGTGCTACGGATAGAAAAAGACAGGTCCTGTAAAGTCGTTATGAAAAGTCCATAACATAGTGGATCCTGCACGAAGGATGGATAGAATAATTCTGACCCATCAGAGATTTCGAGGCAGTATGAAAAAAAAAAATGACAATAGCAGAAAAGGTTTAGAAAGGTCCTGACTTCGTTTCATGAGAATTTCAAATATTTGATTATAATCATAAAAAGACATAAATATCTTACGTGTTATACATAAAATTTATCAAAGTTGCAGCGTTAAATGGTTTAGTGAGGAAAAATGATAAGACCATGAGATGATTAAAGATGAATTTAATTAGGCGCAAATCTTCATCAAATATTTATCCAAAACTTTTGAAATTGAAAATTAATCAAAGGCTAGAGTTAAATTATCTAGCTTTTGACAGGCCCTACAGCGACCTTTTCGTCTAGCTTCTTTTGGATTTCTTTAATATCTTTGGCTCTTTTTCTCCGCTCGATCTCTATTCTTTTGAAATTTCGACGAGCTCCATGCCTTAATTTAGTTATCATATCAGAAGCCTTTCCTATTGTTAAGTCTGTGTAAGATATTTGATCATCCTCTGCCCGAAATTTATTCAAGAAATCTATCTGTCCTTGGGTGGCTTCTCGCTTTCGCCATTCAGCCGAGGTCAAAATAAATCGCATGAGATATTTTGATTTCGCATAAGTGTCAGCGCCTTTTAGAGCATTTTCGAAATCGGGAGTGGTTAATAATATTCGGGGACGAGCAAATTTCAATTTATCTTTTGAAGGATTTAAAACATAATTTTCTTTAACGGTATAATTCCCATCTATAGGAGAAAGTTCAAGGCATAGGTAGCAACCGTTCATATAAGACAGAATATATCGTTCCGGACCAACAGATACCCAGGCAAGTGTAGACATCCTTCGTATAATTTTTTCGGAAGAAGTATCACTGATTAAATCGTGGATAGACGAATAATCAGTAAATAATAGCTTTGTGTTTAATGGTGCCATATTTGTGTTTATTTTCTCATTCAAGTTATGCTCTGTTTCTGAAGTCTGAGAAGCTTCTTCTTCTTCTTTTATTTTTTTTAATTTTCTTAAGTCCTCAGGATCTGCTCCTTCTACAAGCTCAGAAGGATCAAGACCAAATAAGGTGGGCGTTGTAACGACACCCCTTTCGAAATTCGCCACCATGTCGATTATATGACAATTCTGTTTTCCTGGACATAATCTCATTCCCCGCCCAATCATCTGCACCAATAAATTTCTAGATCTTGTTGGTCTTGCCAGCAGTACACAATCGATATTGGGTATATCAGTTCCTTCAGTAAACACCCCACAGTTTATCAAAACTGGGAATTCATAGTTTTTGAATCTGTCCAGACGTTCACTGCGTTCGGATTTAGAAGTGCTACCAGTAATAAAGCGAGCATCTATGCCGTGTTCTCTGAAAGTATTTGTCAGTCCAATCACGTGTTGAAGGTCCACACAGAACACCAATGTTGATTTCCTTGTACTGCATCTTTCCAGCCAACTACGCACAGTAATTTTATTGATATTAGCTGTATTAAGAATTCTAGAAAGTTCACCTGACTGAAAGTCACCATTTGCTCCATGGCGAACTTTGGAAATATCAGCTTCTGTTCTTACAGTTGTGAAAATAAGTCTTGAGAGCCATTTCTCATCAATTAGCTCAATATAGTCTTTATGATAAGCAATATGATCAATTACTTTTCCCAACCGTAATCCATCAGAACGTGACATGGTCGCGGATACCCCAACAAGGATTGGTGAATCTTCCTGGAGAGTCGAAAGTCCAAAATAATCAAGAGCTTTTAAGTAGGTAGATGCTACTATATGGTGGGCCTCGTCAACTAGCACTAATTTGAATCGACTGGGGTCAAATTTTGATATCCGAGACCCAGATCTGATGGATTGAATACTAGCAACAGTAATATCAGCTAGCCCAGTGGCATGCATTGAGCCCATTTCGATCTCAACTGTCTTTTCAGGATATGCTTGAGAACAGTGTCGGGCAGCCTGTTCTACTAGCTCATGTCTATGTGCCAAAATTAGGGTTTGATCTCTTTTTTTTTCGGGAGATTTTATTCGATCAATAAGTTGAGTGAAGACAACCTACACTTGTGAGCCTAGGTGTACTATTTCAACTATGAAGTATATCTCTTTACTGTTTTGCCTGCTCCCGTTGCTAGTGATATTCCTAAGCGCTTTTGTCCCTTACTTATGTAAGAAAGGATTGATTGAACACATTCTTCTTGGTATTCCCGAAGTTTGAATGGCTCCCTCGTAATTGAGGTTGAAAAAAAGTTTCTCTGTAAAGCGACATACTTTGGCCATAATTGAAGCTCTTTTATACATCTTTGCAAGACTCGCGACATTTTGCGTACATGGCTATCTACGCAAGTATTTATTACGTGACAAACTATCAACTCTTGGTAGATTCGACATTAAAAAACACTCCGATTCCTGACATATTTTCGATACAGTATCCAAATAGCTCTATTGTTTATATATTGTTTATATATTGTTTTCATTTTAATGTTTATTTAATCACAAAATTTACAAAATACGCTAGAGTGAAATTTGTCACTGACAACTTAATAATTGGCATTGAACTATTCCTTTTCGGGTATGGTTTGAGTATACTAATCAATTACCATAAATTCCTGATTAGTGCCCCATTTATTACGTCTTTTCCAGGCTTACATCCGATGGCAAAAGATACTTGCAAATATACGACCTCCCCCTTTTGTTGCGAATTTTGGGTACCAAATTCTTCGGGCGGTGAACAAAAATTTAATTATTACTGAAAATTTCAAGTTCCTTGGTGTTGGAAATTGTGTATTGGTTCTAAAAGGAATATCTTTTGGAATATTGGCACAAAGTTTTTAAAGACGTTCTCAAGGAAAAAATGTAAATAATTCTTGTAAAATAAAAAATTAAGAATCTATATATTGAAAATATATCTATCAGACAGTAGGAAATTGTGTCGATATATATATATACATAAATCGCAGCCTATACAAAGGCGTACACTCAATTGTAACAGCAGTGTTCTAAACTCGTATAATAGATTGACTCGTATGAATGCTGGTTTGACCGTTTCATATCCTTACCCGAGCTCGCTTATGTTTAATGACTTATTGTTCCATCCAGAAACAAATTAACAGTGTTACATGGTCTTAACTTACAACACTTGGTGTTGTGTTCGATTTAGAAATGAATGTATTTCGAATGTACGCAGAGGTCAACAGAGGTAATCAATACAGAGCCAATCAAAAAAATAGTATTTTGATCAGTGGTAGAACTCTGCATCGAGTTTCTGGTCCCCAACTTATCATGAGAATCGAGATGCCACAAGTTCAATCACCCACAATTAATGTAGGAACTCAATTAACTTAGCTACTTAGAGATATTCCGTTGAAAAGTGAGTTATCACTATGAAAATATGTTGTCCAGAATATACACTGGAGTGCATAATTTAGACTTTAGCCATACCTAATTTTGACGTCATGTGACCATAAAGCTTGAAATCCAAACCTTATCTAAAATTCAATTCGACAAACCCATGTATGAAACCATTAGGCTCAACGTAAAATCTCAAGGTTTCCAGTCTTTTAAAGTATGTCCATGATTAATTACATTCCTCAGAAAAATTTTCCGGCTTATTGTCCGCAGCTTTCTACAGTCACGAGTAGTAAATAGATGAAATTAGCATCACGAACATACTCAGCTATAAAGAGTAGGGATCCATAACTATTGTTCCTATGAGTGAATTAAAATATTCAAACGAGGATGGAGCTGGTGATTCAAAGTTAAATTTGTTTTCATCTGATGTAGTAACCAATCAAGTTGGTAATCTTCAAACATCAAATACCTCTTCTCGTGAGGAGCAACATAGCTCACCTGAGGAGAATCCAGTAAAAAAGAGAAAAAGAGACCTAGAAAATTGTGAGAAAAAGTCCAAACGTCTACAACCGTACTATAACTATGAATATCGAAGTATTTTGAACCGTGAGATCCAAGAAATTGCTACTGGAGTTAGTCAAGATGATCTGTATACGTTTCAAGAGAGCCAGATAGGCTCATCGATATGGACAGTGATGGAAAAATCTATTTTTTTTGCTGCACTTGATTCTTTGGGCAAAGATAACATACGTGGTATCTCAGCGCGAATTGGCAGCAAAGCAGAACTTGAGGTAAAAGAGTATTTATTAGTACTTGAAGAGAAAACTCATTCTACGATGACTCATTCCTCGAAGCTTTGTACACTAGCAGACATACCATCTGCAGCAGAAATTAGTGAAGATTGTTGTGCTTTATTGGAGAAAGCTGCTGATGCACTTGCTGCACGTGAAGAATATGAGGAGGCAAAAATTGAGGAAGAGAAATGGGATGCTCTATGGATCATTACTAATAATTATCGTGAGGAGTTTCTTCGACGTAGGAATAGATTTAAAAATTTAAAATCTATGGAAGACATACAACCATTTCTGAATCTCTTTATCCTAAGAAATTGGTTTCTTTTGACAGAAAATATCTTTATGAATTCTAGTTCAAATGAAGAAAAAAACTGGAGAAACTTCGCAGATCCAGGTGAAAAGCCTGCCATTCGAACCACTGCCCTTGAAGACTTCTATTCTCTTACAATTAATCTCACGAGAAAACTTGTATCCGCAACAATCTTTTGCACTATGTCCAGGCTAAGAGCTAGAGGTACCGAAAATTCAAAGCTAATTGAAGTTAACTTGCAGGATGCCGAGGCTGCCATTAAAACAATAGGACTAGAAAGAAATATTGATAAATATTGGACTCAATGTGCTCGAAGATGCCAGTTGAGTATTGTAGATGATTCAAAAAATCCCATGACTTATGATGAAGTTGAGAGTGCCTTAGCAACCCACGCTCCTCCAAGTTCTGAAAATAATTATGATAATATAGTCCTACCTGATCATGATCCAGATTTTTTAAATACATCTTCGGTAGAAGATTGTGATCCTCATCCCAATCGTCATGATTTCGACTCGGATTTGGTCATCAGTTCCCATGACACGAGTGATGACTTGAATTGTATTTCATCTAAGAGCGAGTATGAAAAGATTAATAATAACTCAATTCAAAAGCAGGCTGGCGAGGAAATAGAAGATCAGCAGGTAGATGCATTAGATATGCAGTCTAGTCATGCAGAAGAAAAAAATCTTATGGAAATATTGAAGCTAGAGCCACAACTCGAAATTAATGACGAAAAATTATCATTGACGGAACAGGATATGGCTAAGTCCACACTAAATTCAATGCGTAGAGATGATGATTGGAGAGAGAAGCTAGAATACTATAGCGAGTGGGAAACTCTTGATGCTCAGATTCGCAATGAATCTTTTGCCTCTAATAGGGCTCGAGATTTGGAGACCGCTAATCATAAGTTACCGTCTAATTTAATTAGTGAAATTAAGGAAGATCTAAATCAAGTCACGATAAGTCCGAATGAATATTACAATGACCTAAATCCTGAAATCTCTAATACTCATGATAACGAATCTACTTCCGAGAGTGATAATGATGATATCGCTTCGTCAGTCCGCTCAATGTCATTTGATGAGACTATCGCGCAGTTGAGAGGATTAGCTGCTGATTTCCAACCATACTCAGGTGATGAGTTCGAAGATTGAAAAATGAAAACAGGATCACACGAAATTTCCAACAAATATGTACAATGAAATATAGAATTATCTTTGTTCAAGTCTCTTCTGATACAAGTAGGATATGAAGGTAAAGAACTCCTCAGTCCATCTACTGAATGTCATAAATCAGTATGCATTTCCTTATGAATTAAACCCACAATTTCTCATTAACTCCCCGGGACGCCTGAAAATCTTCATAAAAATATATTAATCCATTGAATTAGATTTCGTAACTCTTTATCTGGCCTTCAGTGCTAGGTGGCTGGAAATTCGCTACAGTAGGCTCTGCTGCTTGAAAGTATAGGTGTTCTCCAGTTTCCATGAGATCTTGGCCTGCTTTGTTTATTTCATCGTGTCCTAATACCGATGCCTGCCTTAATTTTTCCTGCACATCTATTACTCGATTTTTGAATTGGAGGCGGTCAAGAAATAGTTGTTGGCGTCCTCTTTCGAGCTCTCTTCGTTCAGCTTGAAGGATTTGTTCTAACTCATTAAACTGCTTAAGCTTTAGGTCGAGCTTTTGTAGTGTTATATTGACCGCAGCTGAGACAAGGCGGGTCATTTCTCGTTCTTCATGCGATGCAAGACCACCTGCTCGGCCAGCCATTGCTGCAAGTGGGACTGTAGCAAGAGCATTTAAAGGATCACCATTTTTTGAGTCAAGCTCACTTTTCTCGTCAACATCCATCGCACTATGATCACTTTTTTCTTTTCCCTTTTCGGGGTTAGCACCCTCAAGATGATTTCGCAAGCTTTGTTTCATAGCATCTACAGTTTTTCCTGCTGCTGCTGCAGTCACACTGGGCTCTGCTAGGCTTGCTAAAAACCCAATAACTGACATGACGGGATTGTCTGCTTGGCTGAATGGAAGATTCCCATTTTGTCTACCAAACATACGAATTCCAGTTGACTGACTCATTGGCTCTGAGTCGAGATATTTATCTTCGATTTCCAATTGAAGAAATTTTATTACACACTCTTCCTTAGTCCGTGTGCCAACGTATTCAGAAACCTCTGTCCAATCTTCATCATATCTTTCTAGGGCTTCGAGAAGCCTCAGCAGTTCACTGTCACTCCAGGGTGCATCCCTGCTAGAGTATGCAGAATATGTGGGGTTTTCGAGCTTAACATAAAACGATTGTTGATGATTTGCTGGCATACGGCTCTCTGAGAAGCAACTTGGACACAAGTCATACTTAGTTTTTCCGGGTAGTGTTTGTGTAACTTCTGTATGTGAATTGTGGTAATAGACCCTTGTGCAGTCGATGCCGCAAGAAAAACAATTAATTTTTGAAATCGGGGTTTCATCAGCTTTATCAATATTCTTCGAAGCTAGATCTGATGTACCATTCAAGTTTGAACCATCACCATTGGCTTGCTTTTCTAGAGGTTTGGTTGATAATTTTGATTCTTTATGTAGACCATGGTATATATTGCGACCGATTTCTAGATTCATATCTAGTTTACGTGTCTGTCCTACGATGGCCTTGACATCAGTGTCCGTATTTTTCTTTCCTTCACTAACTATAGGATCTGCCGCTGGCTGCCATGGTTGAAGACCTCGTGGTGTGTCACAAATTACTTTGAAATGACCAGTAAATGGTGGACATATACTTGATGGACGTTGTTCAGCATCAACCTAGCACCTGTCAGTTTGAAGAACGGTAAGAGACAATATATTCCAACTTGGTAATTAATGAGACCCCACTGTTCAAGAAATGCATGAACGCGCATTATAGCACACACATCACCGGCAAGGTTCCTCCTACAAGCCGTGACTGTTAAGTATTCAATAGGATTTATCCGGTACGTGTTTATCATGAAGTCCCTATAGTCTTTGTACACTGCTGGAGTTTTACTTCTGTTGCGACTATTGAAAAATTCAGGTAGCGCTTTTCGCTCTATGTTGTTAATTTGGTTCATATCAAACCAGATGCTGTAGCTTGGAAGGATTATTGAGTGAGTTTGAGAGATCAAGTGTTCTCGGGCCGAGGCCTCAATCGATTCCTTTATGTTTTCGAGCGGGGCGACTGAACTATTTTCTGCGCTCTGGCTTTTAGTATTGTTATTATGAGCGGATACAGTAGTATCCTGAGCGTCGACCATTACTTGATCTTTTGTATCGGGGGCTGCTTCTTGTTGAGTTGCGCTTGAAGGATCGAAGGGGTTGCCAGGAACATCATCTTTTTTGTTGTTGTCGCTACTATGTGAATTATTGGAATCAGGTACTAAAAAAATGTAAGTCAAATTCAACAATAAAAGAGAAGAAGAGGGATGATCACATTCATTCAAACCTACTCTCTGGTTTTCCGGAGCGTTAAGCTGATGAATGGACGGCTACAATAGATTAGAAATATGTTTTTTATGAGGAACAGAGCTAAATCTTGCCGACTTATCTTCCATTCTGTATGGTTGGCGCCAAGTAGCAACTTAATTGCAGAGAAAAAATTGCTGTAAACTAGCACTCCGCAGAGTAATTGATTTTTAGGATCGAAACGCGATTAAAATTTACGCCAACATTAAACTTCGTGCCAATCTCAAGTATTTTAATTGGTGAATATGGGTTTATGATATTTCTCGCGTAGTAGGAACTCGATGGTGATGAGGTTCGCGATAAGAGCTCTTCTTAATTAATCCTATGGCTGTAGCTCCAGCATAAGTCACGTTACTAGAACATGTTTCAGTTGAAATAGAGATAATTGGTATAGAATGAAACAATATGTAATAAACCATATAAATATGGATCTAATATTTATGTGGCTACCCTTGCTTAAGTCTAAGCCAATAATGCACAATTTACAGTTCATAATATGCTGTGCATTAATGGAGGTTTTACTGTTTACCTTAACTTGGCCAATCAACGTCCAGGCTTCAACCTAATTTTTACCGCAGGAATTAGTAAGACTCTCTAGATATCGGAAATATCGGTCTATCCTTTACTGTTCAGATGCTCCACAACAAAGCAATTCACGTTTGTTGAATATATAGATATAAAACTCTGTACATCACTCAATAAACTAGCTCAACTTATAGATGAGTTTGCTTTCGATTTCAATGTTGTTTGGATATTCCAAGAATATTAAGTCGGGTTCCAGCTCTTAAATATCACAGAGACAGCAGTTAGTTGGCCATCGCTAGAGAGCTTTACATTAGGCATTCTCTCAATGATGACTCTTGTTCAGGAAAATTGCATCTTTATCAATCTTTCGAATGTAATATGATGTGATGGAATTGCATATCAGTGTGAGGGGTGGAGTCTTTAGCCTTTCTCTAAGGGCATATCGGAATTAATTTTCCTGGGTATCTTTCTATACCACGCCCTGACAAACGAGGGCAAGGGTCAAGAAAATCAGCTATTAAATTCGACACTTGTTAAAATATCGCCGCCGTTTGCAATCATCCCCTAAGATTTATCTGCAAATATATATATACAGTTTAGCCTTAACTACTGTATAAAGTGTAAATTGAGACTGCTCTTATATTGCAATACACCCCATTTTTCTAGATAATAGATGTGTGCTATACAAATTTGAATTGTTGGATATAATCATCTGTATCTAGCACAAATGATGAAATACTTTAAATCCCCTTGAAAGACAAAAAACCAAGATAATATTCTGACTTCTAAGCAAAATCAACTTATCTATTTAACAAGATAATGTACTATATAACGAGGGCTCGGCAGGTAGAGAAAGGCTGCAGAACATCCGAATTTAGAAAATTCATAATAGTCCAAATGTAACCAGAAAGAATATCCCATGACCCATAACTTGTAACATCTAAACTTCTTTCTAGGTAACTACTTGAACATTTCTAAGTATACATAACTTCCTCTCTTCGGTTTATGAGACGTGTGATAATATCTAACTAATTTAATCGAAATGATATCGAGAGCAGGTTCTTTACTTGGACGATTAGCAAGACCTCATAATGTATCCACAACGACGATATTTACATCATTCAGAACCAGACTATTATCTTCTTTGGCAGTTTTGGAACAGAGGGATGGCAAGTTAAATCAGAATGCACTACGTGCAGTTACTGCAGCACAGCAGTTGGGTGGGCCTGTAACAGGGATCGTGGCTGGCAAAAACATTCAGGGACTTGCAAAAGAGATCTCTATGATTCAAGGGATACAAAAGGTATTGGTAATCGACAACACTACGTACGAGAAGGTACGTCTTTTCCAATACTACTTTCTATCGAAATTTCGGTAACGAATTCTTTTAGGGCTTACCTGAGTTCTTTGCACCTTTGTTAGTGGAAAACATCAAGAAAGGTGGATATAGCCATGTATTCGCTGGACAGACTGCCTTCGGGAAAAGTCTTATGCCAAGAGTTGCTGCTTTGCTAGATGTTGCTCAAATATCAGATATCACTGCTATAATTAACGAAAATACATTCGTACGACCTATTTATGCGGGAAATGTTATATCAACTATTGAGTCATTGGACAATATCAAGATAATCACAGTTAGAGGGACAGCTTTCACACCAGCAGAGACAAGTGGGGGATCGGCTTCAATTGAAGCTGGAGTAGATCCAAAAGCAGAATTTCCGATTAAATGGTTATCAGAAAACCTTAGCCAAAATGACAGGCCTAATCTTACTTCTGCTGGGCGAGTTGTTGCCGGCGGCCGTGGCCTTAGATCAAAAGAAGATTTTGATCGTTTGATTTTACCGCTCGCAGATGCATTGGGGGCTGCCATTGGCGCCTCTCGTGCAGCTGTTGATAGTGGATACGCAGACAATAGTTTACAGGTTGGACAGACGGGAAAAGTAGTTGCTCCTCAACTCTATTTATGTACAGGAATATCAGGAGCTATCCAACATTTAGCTGGAATGAAAGATAGCAAAGTTATTGCAGCGATAAATAAGGACGCTGACGCTCCAATATTCCAAGTTGCTGACGTTGGACTTGTTGGAGATTTGTTTGAGAAAGTACCAGAACTTACAGAGAAGTTGAGGAAGCAAGAAGTCTAATTAATAAATAAATTAACCTCTAATTCAAAACTGCAAGCATATCTTCTATGTTTCTAAATTTCTCTCTTTCCTTCCCCTTTATTCTACCGTTTTTCTTCTCAATAATGTCAATTTTTTCCCAGTCCTTCCAACTAATGGGTCTACATCTATTTTTTTCTGCTATTTCCTTCACCGCAGTCCAGCCATGTACTGATTTATTGTCTTTGCCTGTCGAGAGAAATTCAACACCTTCATACCAGTCATGAGTAATAGCTGCTGCAGTTGAAAACGCGTCTTGCATTGTAGATGCTATAACTCCGTTTGGTCCAGTCTTTACCCACCCTGTGCAATACATGCCTGGGATATTTTTGATGCTATCTGCGTATCTCACTCGGCCAAAATGATCATTGGGTAAGCTATCCATACCATCTTTATGGAGTATACCAATTTCTTGAAATCCAGGAAGAACCTTAGGCTTGTACCCAACGGAAATCAAAGCCAGTGAGGATTTAATGTCTATTAATTCATCTGTTCCAACTGGTTTGGCGCTTGGATCATGAGGGTTTGGGACTAAGGTTGTCTTTTCAAAAGTTGTGGAGCCTAGATGAGATAGGGACTGTGGTTCTTTATTAAAAGCTTTCGGTGTCAAGCAAAAGCCTAATATAACTGACTTAGAAGAAGAATCGTACTTCTCTATCGACAAATCTCCTGTGCTCCTTTTAAGAAGCTCCATAATCCGCTTCTGAGCACGTGGTAGATCTTTAATGATATTATCATTAGGTAATAAAGAATCTAAAATGGGATGAAATTTAACAGATGATAAGTTAATTAGCTCTCGGATCTCTTTTATGGTAAAAGCAGCCTGTGAATGTTAGTTGTAGAGATAAGGTCATTGAAGATTAGTAAACCTGGACTGGACCCCGACGGCCTAAAATTTTTACTCTCTTTATTTTACTTTTGCGTAATGTCTCAAGAGCACTTTCAGTAATATCTGTCAAGCTTAATTTATCTGGGCTTTGAAGTAGTATCCTTGCCACATCAAGAGCTACATTGCCATTTCCTATAACAACAGCTTCTTCACCGGCAGTGAGATCAGGCGCTAGATCAGAGCATCCAGGTAAACCATTGTACCAGCCTACAAACTCTCGAGCTGAATAAACTCCTTTAAGAGAATCTTCGCCTGGTATCCCTAATTTACGGTCTAAAGATGCGCCATAGGCAAATAGAATAGCATCATAGTGGGGAAGTAATGACTGTAATGGAAGGGATCCAGAACCATCCCCGATAGGAACGTTGCCGATAAATACAAACCTTGGAGACTGGGCTATTTCATTAAATTTTTCTTGACAATTCTACATAGTCCTTGGTTTTAGTGTGAATACTCTTTGATAGCTATTGAGAGATAGTTTGGAACAAATAGGGGAAAAAAGCAAACCTTAACTTCCGGATGATCAGGAGCGATACCGTACCGTACAAGTCCGTAAGGTACTGGAAATTGCTCATACATATCCACATATGAGTTTTCTATTTTAGACAATATTTTGTAAGATGTGTAAAAGCCTGCTGGTCCTGAGCCGATGACCGCCAGTCGAAAGGTATCACGATGAGTGCCATTTCGAGTTTTATTTGCATTGATATGATACTTTGGTCGTTGGTTTTCGTGCCTTACCATGCGGGCCCAAAACGATTTTGAAGACGAAATTGGATATCGTCTGGATCTCCAACTTGGACCGGCAAGAATCATTGCTAGTCCTTGCTGTGATAAGGTTATCCAGGCTTTTGGCGATTTTAGTACCTTCCGAATGCCGCGTGGACTGCCGAATGGGTCACTATTACGTTTCTATGGTGATGAAATATTGTTGACAAATTTACTATTTACAGGGCTCCTTAGATCTATACTAATTCTTACTTATTGACCCCTCCATCCCCCCGCGCCCACAAATCATTACCTCCTATAGAACCATATCTTGATCGATCATTCAACTATTCTTACCATTAATTAAATCTTCATATCAAAACTTTACTATAACATCATTCTTTCCACTACTTGACCGATCTACCCCGGTCATGGGGATGCAAGCACCTTTTTTATACGATGCGACACCAAATTCTAAAGGATCACATAGCCCGTATAGCCAATTCAATACCAAGCCTATGTACCAAACAAGCTCGGGTCCTGGAGCTTTCCAAGTTGGACTTAGAAGTATCACCGTTGATCCCTCTGAGTAAGTTTTATCCAACCCCACTCCCTCTTTTTTTTTGTAGACGCGTGGACGTGCATGTATTAATTTAATATCATGATTACACATACTATCTATTATTTATATATCCAAAAATTGCGTCCTAACAATTAGAAATAGCTCCTACTATTTCGAACCTAAAAGGAAGATCAATGCGTATCATATGAGCAAATCTGTTAAGAAATTCATCAATCTATCAAGAAAATGGCTCTTTGTATTAAGCTCATTCGAAGTACTGGGCGCATGTGTGTTATTCATAACGGGCATAATTGCCAATCCAATTTCAAGCACGACATCTTGGGTCATTAGGTTAACAGTAAGTATTTAACGCTATAGTTATGAATCGTTTTTAAAGGAAGATAAAGAGAGATTTGTATGTAATACTGATTATTTAAAGCCCATTTTTGCTATGACGCATTCAGCATATGCGATTTATTATTTAAGCTGTAAACAAACGGCAAGAGCAATAGCTTTTTCGGCCTATTGTTACTTCTTCGCATTCTTGGACGCAATAACAATCCCTATATATATATACATGATGTTGTTTTACGCTGCTAGACCAATCGAAAGCCGAACAGTGGTTTCAGATACTTTGAATATAAACTTTTTAATATGTTACGAAATAGGCATGTACTGTGCAGATGGTATCAGTGTTTTGTACTTATTCTCTATTGCTGTGTCCTTATACATGGCCCGAGTTTATCATAAAATAGCAGCTATGCCGCCTGACATGAATCCTTTAGAAGATAACTTGACATCTCGACACAAGCGAAATAAGTCATCAATTATAACCGCAGATATGGCGCCAAACAATCACGATGTAGGAATGATTGGACAAAAAAAGGATCTAAAGCTGAAGTCCTTGCTTGTCAATCGTCAACCAACAGGACCCTTTATCGAAAATAAGCTTGAAAAAACTCTTTCGGCGGAAGACTGTTTGCCATCATCTAATGTTATCTGCAATCATCAAATGAGTGGAGATCCCCAACATCAGATGAATTACTCGGAATTAAAACGATCTCTAGGCATAACTTCAAATCTCCAAAACTCTTCGGATAACATGAATAAGTCTAACCATGAATCAAACTCAAATCCATGGTATAACAAAGACTCTTTGAGCAGGAGACACAAGTATACTCGAAGTGTTTCTCCGAAAAAACATCCAAATCAATACTCGATGTTACTTCAAGAAAAAGAATTCGCTAATGAGTATCCAAATTTTAAATCAAAGACAATATCCTCTTCTCTTTTTGAACCCTCAAATCGATTCTCAGTGTCGTCTATTACATCGGATTCTGACAGTGCCAAAAATACTGATTTAAGTTCTATCTTCAGTGTCGATAGCGTTGATATTGGAGATTTATCATTAGATCCATCAATGAAAAAGACAGTCTTACGACCGCGAGTGGATTCTCCGAGATATGGAGATTTAAGATCGGGTAGGCCTGCCGTTAAACCAGTGCGAAATGCCATGAGACAATTATCATCGGGGAACGATTATATGCTTGGAGAATGGAATTCACATCGTATGATCGGATCACACGATGGAAGAGCAAAATTAAAAGGGGAGAATAGAAGAGAGGACAAGTTATCAGGCGTAAGAATTAGAAGATTTAGCGGGAAATTATTGTTTTAATGGTTTTAAAAAATATGTCTTTTTCGCTTATACTTTGATTGTATTTTATTTATATTCACATATTTTGAAGTTGAAAATGCCCGGGGATTTTCAAACTTTTATTTAATGACTGTAATTTACACACATGTACATGTATTTATATAGGTAGTAAAGTAAATGTAATAATTCAGATTAAAATATTTTTTCAAATTATCCTGAACCATTATTATATGAGCCTTTTAAAATTCAGACTTCAATTATAGCCTAGTCAGACCTTATATGCCTCTGAATTTGTTCAAGGTAATTCAACCAATTTATACCAGCTGCACCGACCTCATCCTCTTTCCAAATACTATTATCCCATATGTCTAAGCTACAAAGATGTCTCATAGTAGGTCGTCCATGCGGACAATTCCAAGGCTTATCGAGCTCACCCAAATTCAAGACAACTTTTTTCATTTGTTTGTGAGTCAATGTTTTCCCAATCATGATGCTACTCCTACAAGCCCGCATAGCAAACATTTTTCGCACTTTTGAAGGACGGGGAATAATATCATTACTTCCGCTAGGAGGATGATCCGCGAGGAGGCTGAGGAGCTCTTCAAGATCCGAAAGGGAGAAAGTCGTTTCATGACTTAACGGAAGACTTATGAGTTCACAGCGATTACCGACTCGTCCATTGTCTGATTGATCAACACGAACGCCAAAGCCATTACTTTGCAATATTGATAAGTTTTCAATTACTATTTCTTCTTCTAAAGCTGTGAGATCAAGAAGCTTCGGAACTGCCAGTTTCTGGGATTGAACGACGGTCGTAGCTTGGAGACGTTCAAAGTTATACTTTTCGTCCGACGCGTGTTGATCAATTATGAAAAGATCATCACCATCATGTGGTTCATCGTTCGAATTGTATGAGACGCGAGAGGAACGAGAAACAATTATAAATCCTAAGTTGAATTGGCCAATAATTTTCATTTTTGAGAAGTCGCTTTTTGAGATCTTCAATGATAATTTTTCTTCAGCGGCCATTTGATCGATATCTTTGTTTGTATTCAACACTGAAAATTTTTGAGAAGGTGGAAGTTTTTTTTGAAGTGATTCCATTTGTTGCTTGATCTCGATTATATTAGTTTGCACAGTTTGCACAAGATTAAATGTAGAATCTTTTTTTTTAAACCCTTTTAATAATGATTGTGATCTATTAATATTATCTTCGGACTGATTCTTTGCCGTTTTTTCCACTTCTTGTATCATTTTCTGAATTCTGGCTTCTTCACAAGCTTTCTTTTTAGCTTCATCATCGATAGTAATATCTATAGCAATATCTGGTACTATATATGCTTCTGTATTATCAGTTATGGAAAAATTATTTACTCCAGGGGTACTTGAAATCTCCAAAGTCTCATCGTCGGTATTGGCAGTATCTTCTAACACTTCGAACGGAGTCTGTGACAGTTTTTGGGAATTTTTGTCCTCAGAATCTGTATCACTTATCTCATTAGCTTCGTGCATAGATGTTGGCGAAAAAGCTTCTAAGTTTGGAGCCGAGAATATCTGGCTAAAATTACGTCTAAACTTTGAAAAATCCTTTTGCATTTGTTTTGGTGATTCTTTTGTATTCTTTTCTCTATCATCTGAAGAAGGAAAACTAGTTTTATTATATTTTGTGGACTTGATAAAAGTATTATCTCCAATTGTTATGGAAAATGGTTTTACTGATTTGTTATGTCCAAATGATGATGTCGAATATCTACTCGTGAGTGGAGATGATACGTCTGTATCAGGAAGGATTGGTAAAAGAAATTCCTCAAATCTCGTGTCAAATTCATGAGACTTGCAAACCTTCTTAGGGTATGGCTGCTTTGGAGACTCTTCATTACATAAAAGAGTCTCATTTAATCTTTTAAATTTAGGTGTCGGTGATAATTGTGTGGAATCATTCAAATTTCCCGAAGAACTAGTGACAATATTTTGTTTAATATCAGTATGAAAAACATCGTTATCAACAATCGAATCTTTCGTCACATTACAGAAATCTTGATCACCTGACTTGGAGACAGGATCTGCGTTAATCTTCAATGGGCTTGAGAAAATGTTTACATTTACATTTTCGATTTCACTAACACCAAGCCTCAAAGGTGGAGATCTAGATCCAACAAATAAATCAGTGGAATCTAGATCCAAGTCATTGAAATCTGTTTCACTATCTTTCAAAGAGCTATCTTTGCAAAGGTAATCACGCATCGCACAAGCTATTGAAGGATTGATCTTTGTTGAGTTACTGCTATCTTTACTATTATCAATGTTAATTTGAGTCTGCTTCAAATTTGATTGTTTTTGAACAGAGAACTGAGACATTGGTATCAAGGATTGTTGAGACTCCAACGATTTTGTAAGTGAATATCTCAATGATTCTAATATTCTGTCTTGGTTGTGAAGTAAAATGGTTCGCTTGTCTGGACTAACATTGACATCATACATATGGGTGTCAAGCTCTACATTTGCAAAGATAAATGGAGCTGATGAGCCACTGATTGATTTAAAAACTTCATTAAATATTTTTGCGATTTGTGGTAGGTTGCATGGTCTGGAGTTTACGAAGAACATTTGTCTGTCCGGCACCTGCCGGGCCTCTCCAATGTTAGGGCGTGAAATATGTCCTATAATGCGAATATTCTTTGTAATCTGGATCTCATTTATATTTTGCTCTTTGAAGGAACCATCTTGTGCCTCGGAGCCAAGATTCAAGTCCAGAGAGACAATATTTGTGAGCATTCGAGCACCAAAAACATTGATAATATTGTCTTTAAACGACAGGTTTCCTTTTGTGGAAAAAACTGTAGTCCTCTTATCTTTTTCCCCTTGCTGAGAGACAGAGAATTTGACTCCTACTTGAATACAGGCATATTGGCTTAAAACACTCGTCACCTTACTCCACTCACGCTTGATGTTTCGTAACAATGCTCGTCTTCGAACAGGTAAATTTTCGAAAATAGAACGGATTGAAACAGTTGTTCCCTTTTGTGCAGCAACTATGCTTGTTCCCTTTAGCTTTCCTGAAGATTCGAATTCTAATTTTGCTCCTCTAGGAGTATCTTCTGGCAAGCATGTCACAATTGAAACCTGTGAAAGTGCACATAAAGATGATAAAGCTTCGCCACGAAAACCAAAAGACTTTAAGGTCAAGAGATCGGAATATTTCGAGAGCTTCGACGTGTGATGTTTCAAGGCTATGGTCTCATAATTGTGTGGCGATATACCACTGCCATTATCCTGAACTTCAATAGCATCAAGGCCTTGATTTTTAAATCTCACGTCTAGGTTTCTTCAGTAGATAGTTGACTGATAACACATGTAGGGATTCTACCAATGCTTGTTGCACCAGCATCAAGGCTGTTCTCGACCAATTCTTTTACAACAGAGCAAAGATCAACAATAACTTGGCCAGATTGTATTTGATGAACCTATATTTATTAATTTTATTTCAATTTGTCAATATCGTCTCATGCTTACCGCCTGTCCTTCAATGGCTTTTATAGTAGACATAGCATTTTCAACCCGTTTTCAAATAAATTCTACGAATTATGTTTCCAACAAATTTTATAAGAGAATGGAATATGGTATCCAAAAGATATTTCTTCTATGATCGCAATCATGTTGTGTTATTACAATGATCTAATTTGCTGTCAAGCACGTGAGATTTTAAACCTTGAAAACGCGACTCCATGATTGTTGTCTGGACGCGAACTTGATTATAGTATTCCATGTTGGCTGTGAACAAAGGGACAAAGCTTCGCTACAGGGATAAAATCCCTACTAGTCTTAGTGTTACTTGAAGATTAGATTTTGGCCTGAAATATCCGGCAGTCTCGGACACAATATGCATCTTTTCCTCTCATTAGCGAATTTATTTTGGGTTGAACTAACCATACTACCCCCAAATACTATTTTTTAATTGGCTCGCTAACCCCCACCCCTGCTTTGTCTCTCTGTAGCCCATGTACTCGGTTTATTTACTGTTAAAATGTGGTATCTTTAATATTAAACCAGCATTGGGACACCAATCAAGCTAAAAAGTGAAATACAACACAATAATTGCACTCAGCAATGATCATAATAAGATTTTTCTCATACCAAAGATTTAAGATTGTTTAATCATCAATAATTTGAGTTTCGACACAAATTTTATATTTCTCACCAGAAGTAAGTGTTATTGAAACAAGGTTATGAGATATGGAATAGTTACTTGGTAGATTTATATTGCACGTTCGCTATGTAATGAATTGAGTAAGTTAGATATTGCAGAACTTGAGTCAACTAATACTTCTGTGAAAGATCATTCTGAGGAATCAAATTTTCAGCTTCTATCAAATTTTGAATTTTATGAAGAGTCTGAAGAGTCTTCAAACGGGGACCTACTAATCGAAATAGATAAGAGCTAATAGTGACATATGATACCTCGAGATTTACATCAAATATGAATCGCATTATAGAAATTTCTACAGAGCAGCATAAGACCAGCAACAGCAACTTTACAGAGAGGTTAATAAAGCAGAATGCTAGTAATTTCACATAATTGGATCAAATTAAGCAGCGCAAGAGGAGACATATCAAAGCGCGAGCTTAGGGACATCATAAAATCCTTAATACAATGTTTTATCAGCTTTTGTAATATAACGTCAGTTTATGATTATAAATCTATTTAAGAGCTTGTGTACTTGCATTTTATCATTTTGTGAGAGTTAGCCTATGCCTTCAAGTAAATAATGATCTGTATGTATATTTATTTATTTAAGATCCAGTAAATTTATGCATTCAGAAGTCTATTTTTTTTCAATGTCTTTATGCAAGGTGTTTATGCTTCCGTATCAGTAAGATCGATCATGATTAAATTATTATCCCAAGTATAAAGTCATGTGACCACGAGAAAAAGATACCCTTTAAGGGGACTTCCCCTATAACCGCTATACAACACCTAAATTCTTGTCGATAATAGGTTAGGCTACATTTGAGAATATAGGGACTTAACCCCAAATGAGTGAGAGCTTCATTATCGACGTATGAGGACAAATGTAACGCAAGGCTAAAGAATTTAGGCTTTTACTTTGTCTTGTGCTCTGATAGACAGACAGTATGTAGAGAATTTAGGAAAACTTTAGATAGGTACATCTGGAATACTGCTATTTTACCAATTAATTATTTCACTTTTTTTCTGTACTAGTTTAAAAGTAATGCTTGAAGCGTAAGGGAAGAATTAAAGGTCCAACGCCAGAGGAACATAAAAAGTATCTAGAAACTCGATTCTTTGATTTCATACAGCTAGTGATGATATATGAGCTATTCGACCTCCATTTTTCTGATCAAAATATTCTAGATAATTCTTCCAAGCGACAAAGCGGAGTATTGGAATAATTTCTGCCTCTTAACAGTGGTTCACACGAGTGACGACTCCATCTTCTGTAACATGTACATTGAGTCTGTAAAAAAAAGATTACGAATTAATTTTCATTTAACAATTAACCAGTAAGATCTGATGAAAAAGACATATACAAATAAAATTTGTGAGTTACTCTTACCTATCAGGTCTATAGTCCAATGTCACAACACTGTTTGGCCCAATAACTCGATGTAATGGAGGGAGATCTGCTTTATCAAAAGTCTATAATTTTTCGAGAGAGTTTTCTTAGCCTGATATCAGACAAAGCATTAGAGAAAATAAACGAGATACCGTATCATTATGTTTATCACCAATCTTTTTGCCCACTAATTTCGTGGCCCATTCACCATTTTTTAGTTCTTGGAATTCGGATTCTGAGACATCTTGGACGACAAGTGGCATGCTGCGATGTAAGAAAAATAAGGTTCTCTTAGAAAAAGGATTTATGTCTGAAAGCAATCTTTATATAATGAAGTAATTTGTTTATATGATTTTTATGTTCGGTTTGTCATGGTGTATTTAAATGCCACGTGAGTCATTGGCAATGACGGGATATCATCTGATGAAATAAAAGTATCAACCACTATCTACGTCATGACATAAATGAACCCCTGTAACGTCCAGAATCGTGAAAGGGAACTAAAATGTAAGATGGAAGTTTCGTGGGTAGATTATGAATGTTGGGGCAAAGCTTCGCCTTAGAGATAATATCCCTACTAGTCTTAGTGCTAGTTGAAGCTTAAAGAATTGGCTTGAAATATCCAGCAGTCCTACACATGACATCCACCTTTTCCCCTCATTAATAAAATCATCACCATATAGTAGAACCTCTACATATTATTACTGGATATATTTATCTTATTTTCCGTTCCCAACCTAGGACTATGAGGCTACATTTGTAAGCTCTATAACTTAATAATTTATACATTTGTGAAGCCCAAGAAATATTTTGACTCTTACCCCTCGTCTCCGAATGACCAGGCACCCACTTTATCAAATAATAGGTTATACGTGCTAGCTCGCGCCTCTTGACAACGACGAGGCTGGATGATGTCATTCCCGCTTGCAGAGCCAAAACTGCTACCGGTTGCTCTGTTGCGAAAATGAGGTATCTCATAAACTCAGTAAGCAGCTGCCACGGTTTGACCGTCTTTTAGGCTTAGACGTAAACATGAGCAAAGATTGTTGCTGTAGCAATTTATTTATTTATTTATCTAGTTTTAGGTCCTAGGCCCAAGCCCTACATTTAACTAAATCCAGGATCGGTAGAGCCGGCAGGGGTCATGCTCGGAAGCATGCCTTACTCGTTCATACCATTTAACATACCTCATGTGGATGTTATCAGTATAAATTAAGAAGAAAATAAAAGAAAGATTGTATAAAGAAAATAGTTTTAATAATGTGTGCTAATATTTCTCACATTAGCGTTCATTCTGCCATTATCTCGTAGCATTAGAATTTTGTGTACCTTCCTCGCATCCAGCAGAGGATTAGTCGATTTCTGTGTTTTCGTAGCAGCCCGTAAGCCGAACGAATTCTTTAAACTTCTCTAAGCAATCGTGGCCAAGAAGTTGGCTATTAAAATAGTCAAGTGTCATGCCCTTCCTAAGTTTACGTGTGATATGAGCGTGGGTTCTACATCGAATAAAGTGCGCTGGTGAAGTCTCTTGCCCACAGCTGCATTCTAGAATAGCATTCTTGTGCTTGAAGCGACGATGATATGCTGCGAAATTTCCATGACCTGTTCTGGCGGCTATAAGATGATGTAGTAGCCACCGGGGTAGGGAGAGTTCTGGAGGATTTCTACGACGCATCTGTAGATTCAGATCCCGATATCGGGCTGGGCAAGCAGTTGACCACCACTCGTCTACTAGATTTTGGCGGCGTAAATGCATGAGTCGACGTAAGTAGGCTAGAGTAATACATCCAGGCACTACTTCTCGTGTAGGAAGTGTTGATAAAGCTGCCCGAGCTAAAGCATCAGCTTCTTCGTTACCTGGAATATTTGAGTGCCCTGGCACCCATTCCACTTCTACTTTTGCGTTTTGTGATACTTCGTTAAAGACACGTGTGAGCCTTAGGCTTGAAGACGTCCTTCCGGTCTTCAATGCCCCAACAGCTGCTTGATTATCCAAAAGAACAAATATATTTTCTCCACTTTGTCGTGCAAGAAGAGCTGCATACAGTGCTTCTGCTGCTCCATGAAGTTCAGCATCATAAACTTCGCCACCATGTAGGATGCCTCTCCCTCTCTCGAATGTTGTTCCCCCTCGTTGAAGAACGAAACCCCAAGAAGAGTGGCCAAGGCCCTCTGATGAGCCATCCGAGTAAGCACAAATATCCAGTGGACTAATCGAGCTTAGCCAACGAAAGTGTGAGATTATTTCTTCATTTTTCGTATTGGGCTGTTCGCTATATTTGGGTGCAGCGAGTGCTTCAGCTGCCTCAGCTGACGGGAGTTGACGGTAAGCTCTCTGGACTCGGGTCATCTGGGTCTCTGGTCGCTTTGATATCCTTTTCTTTTTCTTATATTTTTGCGTTCCAACATTCGGACAAGTGCTGGCTCTTATCCTCAAAGGATGACGATTATCAAGAGTGTTTAATCTGGCGGCTACCCGTAAACGAATTCCTTCTGGTAACATTCGAGCTGGGGAGATGCCCGATTCTCTATGAAGCACTACATTTGGAGTTGTTTTCCACACTGGAAGTGCTGCCCTCATGGCTAAATGTAGCGTTTTGTCTATTAAATTACAGAAATGTGTAGTTTGAGGAGTTGATATCCCTTTCCTTGATGGTCGCGTCATTCCTGGCCACCATACATGACCTGCATATGCTGCTATTGGGAGTACACATGCATTCACCGCTGTTACCAAAGGACCAGGAGCTGCTCCTCTTTTGACAGTATTTAAACGTCGCAAATGTTGAGCCACCTTGATTGCCTTTCCACACCATTTTTCAACGTGATATTTAAAGGATAGTTGAGAATCAAGATGCACGCCTAGCCACCTTATATGTTCAGTTGATGCAATCTCAGTTGTATCGATTTTTATATTAGCGAAACCTTTTTGACTACGGCCCTGGAACTGGACAACTTCAGACTTCTCATGGTCGAACTTAACGGCATTTCTATGAGCCCAGTCCAGCAAACTATCAACTTCTCGCTGAGCTGCTGCTGCTGAATCTGCCACTGTGGGACCTATTCCTAAAATGCCAATATCGTCGGCATAGCTGAATCGTGCTCTAGTGGTTCCGCTGTGCATGGGTTCCGCCATGTATAATAGAAATAGCAGTGGAGAAATTGGTGAGCCTTGTGGTACCCCACAAGTGATCCTTTTTGGACTTGTAACCCCTCCAGCATAACGGACTTTTACAGTACGATTCTTCAGGAAAGATGCAGTCCACTGAAGGACTGAGTCAGGCCAACCCTGAGCATGCATTCTCCAAATCAGTCTGTTATGCAGGACTGCATCAAAGTCTCCTTGGACATCTAAGGTCACCAATGTTGATACCTGGCCTTGTGTCCGAGCTTCTTCTATGTCATGCACTACGCAGGACACTAAGTATGTTGCTGACCTCTTTGGTAATGCCCCAAATTGTTGGTGACCCACAATATCTGAAACTATAGCTAGGTATGAAATTCTTTTAGCGATAAGTCTTTCTAAACCTTTTCCTAAACAAGAGAGAAGTGAGATAGGCCTCCAGCCCTTAATAGAACATGGGTCTCTACCAACCTTTGGCAGAAAGACAATTTCTGCTAACTTGAAACAAGAAGGGTGGTGGCCAAGTCTCAGGCATGAGTGAAAGAGTTGAGTAACATAATTACCTATTGAGTCCCAGCATGTAGCAAGTAACTCTACAGATATTCCGTCTGCTCCTGGACAAGTATTCCCGCTCCTTATGGTGCACTTTCGCACCTCTGTTTCGGTAACTTCATTGGTCCATGGTACTATATTTTTGCCAGGTATTGAACAGCAAGTAAGATGGTCAGAGGCATCATATCGTGCTAATAAACAATCGCGTAGGATAGACGCTCTCTCGGCCTGATCAGAGATAAGTTGCCCTTCATGTAGAATGAGAGGAGGGATTTAAGCCTGTCTTGGAGCCGCCCACCGTACAAGTTTGAAGATTTCTGCTGAGGTCTTCATTCCTTCCACCTTTCATCTCCAATATTCTTTCTTCGCTGAGACTATTTTGGCTAGATACAATTTTGCAAAATAAACTCGCTCTTCGTTTGCTACCGCCGCTCTGTAGTCTAGACGAGCGACCTTGCACTCTCCAGTCCACCAAGAGGCGGATTTGCCACAACCCCGGTTTGGCCTTCTACCCACTGCCTTCACTGCGTTTTTCAGCACATCACATAGATCTTCAGCCATAAGCTCTATTTCTTCTATAGTATCTGGGGTCACAGCCGGCCGGATCCATTGTGCTACAATTTTTGCAAATTGAGGTAGTTTGTGTTTTGGAACACGAACTGCACCCTTCGGCGCTCTGATTTTAGCTTTGGTGCTGTTTACTGTGCCAAAGATCGGAAAATGATCACTGGTTACACACTCTTCTTGCTCTACTCATGCACAAGTCCCATTAATATTGGACCAAACAAGATCTAGTGTATTCCCCGCTCGGTGGGTGGGTTCCCCGACAATCAGACAAGATAGATTATATTCTTCAGTCCACTTTTCAATCTCCTCTCCCTGGCCATATGTGTTCGTAACGCCAGTTGCCATGCCCAATAGACCGAATTAAAATCCCCTGCAATAACTGATCTGCGGGACGGTGTCCACTCCAGTAGGGGTAATACTGCCGATTAATTGTGTGGCTCTTTATATACATTTAGAAACATTACATCATTTACTAATACCCAGCAATAGTCATTAGTTAGTATAGGAAACTGTTGAGTTGCAACGATGGTCTCCGGAGCTTTCCTTGTGTACGTAACGGCACGAGGTCGGATGCCGTCACTATTTTGGGGTAAATGTCGGTCGTAGTATGGGTGAGATTTAGTACATCCTGACCACCAAAGTTCTTGTATTTGTAGAACGTCGATTTGTAACTCACAAGCACGAGCTAAAGCGATATCCTGTGTTGGCCCCCTCTTCCAACATTTATAGAAATAAATCTAAGTAAAGGGTGAGGGGAAACGTAATTTTGTGATGTGTCCTTCATAAACGCATAGCTTCCCCTGCCATAGCTTCGACAGATGATGCTTGAGTGTTTTCCGTGACTATAACTTCAGGTTGACTAGGTGCTTCGTCCGAGTTTTCTTCTAGTACTGTTGCTCTTTCCTCAGCAGCTTTGGCACGAGCCACTGCTTGATACTCCCGATCACCAGCTTGACGGAAAATTTTCAACTGCTCTTTTGTAGGAGCTCCGTTGCGAGTAGGCCGCGCCAGAAATTTGCGGCTGTCCGATCTATGCGGACCTCCACAATTTCTACATTTGGTAAGAGCCATACACGAGTCCTCACTATGCATTGTCGAGCCACAATTTCCGCATGATGGCGCCCTTGAACAATTTTTTGGTAAATGGTGTCCGTTGCACCGTTTACAAAAGTCTGTTAGAGGCTGTTTCTTAAAAATCCTCATCATTCCAGACTCATCAAATACAAGGAATCCGGGACGGGGGACCTTGGTAAAAAGGGCCAACCAAGTTCGATGGGGGGCTTCCACATGACTATGGCCATACAATTTGATAGAGATGGGACGCATAGACGTGACTCTCTCAATTTCGTCACACAAGAGTTCTTTAGTTACTTCTACTTGGCCTTTCTCTGTACGGATGTATCTCGGAACCGTTGGAACGATAACTGGCAGCCAGCTTGTAGCCGGTTCAAGTTTTGCCCCGAAAGAGGATAGTTGAAGTGATGATTTTAAAAGTGCCTCGCGAGCCTCATTATTGCGAGGACTCAAAGCAAAGCCTGTACGGACCGGTTTAATTAATCCAATAGACGCTAGGGAAATCGAAAGTTTCTTTACTACCACTTCCTGAATTCCAGCTGGGGATAGCTTATGCCATTCGTGGTCATTCGATAAGCGGACAAAAAGTCTCATATCATCAGTGTTTTTTGATTGTTTTTTGATCTTTAGGCTCGGATTTTGAGAAGATTTAAATATTGATTTCGCTGCAAATTTTTGTGGTTGCAGGTTTGTATCACTCGTAGGGTCCGGCGCTACATTTAATCGAGTCTTCTTTTGGCCATTACGAACCACTGCTGTCCACGAAATTGGAATAGATTTTGGGGTTTTTGATAGGGCATTAGTTGTTTTTAAAGTAGCATCTATGAAATAGGTAGCCACTACCGTTGGTTTATTAGGTAGGTTCACATTTAGGATTCCGTTAGGTTTTACTCCCTTGGACTGTTGAAGAACTTTTATCGGGGGAGCACATGTTTCTGAAATTGCGAACTGTGAAATTGCTGTTCGGAGATGTGCATGAATTGTCTTTGCCATCTCTTTTTCTTCACCCTCTTTGAAGCTAGCCACAGTATTTTCCATACAACTGAAAAGGCTTATACAAACCAATAGTCTGGTCTGCCAAGCACGTTATTCCTGTTGTCGGGCCATGAAGATTTCTGTGAGCTCCTTTGGAAGGTAAGCATGTGTATCAATTACGTCTGATTGACCTGTTTGGATTGGATCTGCGACATGCTGAGCTGCACGCTTGGAAGGAGGAACAGGTTCTCTAATCGGCTTGTTTACCACTGCATCATTGAGTGATATCTGGGTAGGCGGAGGTGGTGTCGATGCGGAGAGGGTGGAGGAGAAGGGAAATGGTGACGAAAGGGGAATTTGGGGTGGTAAAGAGCTCATTTCCGTCAAATGAGCCGGTCAAATTGTTGATTTCAAAATGTATGTAATGTTGCGATGTTTATTGCAAATCTTGAAGGTAGAAAAGGATCTCGATTGGCTGTGGCAATTAAGATTAGCTAACTTGTATATTTGTATTGCTTACATAACCATATAATCAATATCACCCGCATTACAGTAAGGACGGGGCTATGGATGGGATTGCTTAACGAAAGATTTCATTAATAAATTAATATAACTACAAAAAATATTAATCTTACAACTATCTATCCCTGCTAGCGTGGGTTGGTTTTGGTCAGTGATGTAATTGGCTAATAGAATGAGCTAGTGCTGACCCCACTTTTGTGTCTGAGGCCATTGTCACGTGAATAGGCTCCATAATTCGGTTTCCCGCTCAACAGCGCATTATTTACTAAATAGTTGATACCCTATGTGAGAATTTAAACTTCTTCAAATCCTCAGAAAATGAAGATACTGTTGAAGCTTTGACAGAGCTCGAAGAAATGGGTGACAAGTTGATGGAAAAGAAAGGATGGAAAACTATCGACGAAGCCTTCTATGGCATATCTGAGATCTGCTGGAACAGCTTAGGATTTAATATTCGTATGAAAGCAACTCAATATGATTCAGAGTTGATTGATGGCAAGAAGATAAAAAGACATATAACAATTCAGTGCACGTTTTGCGGTGAAAACAAGTCCATATCAAAAGGTAAACGTCAAATTAATACTTTTCGCTGTGGTTGCCTTTTTGAGGCAAGTCTAAGTTGATCCAAGAAGACTGGATTAATACTATTCCGCTTCAAACGAGAGAAAGACCGTGGAACGAAGCAGGTGATCAAGGTTTTTAACGATCACAATCATGAATTAAGCACTTCCGTTTCCCAATGAGGAGCAGCAGCCCGAAAACAGCAACAGAATCATAAAGCTTTAGATTATATTCGAGATCATGCAGGCGATCATAAGACATCATATTCAAATATAGCCTGCCTTCTTCAAAAATCTAACCTAAATCTTTGAATAACAGCAAAAGATGTAGCGAAAATCTGGGGCAAGATGAAAGAGGCGAGATGTGATGGCCTAACAGCAACTCAGGTATTTCTGGCTGAACTTCGAAAAAGGGAGCAATCTGAAGATCTTTTTTCAGAGATAGGCCGTGAAATCTATGGTGATGACTCTTCTTGAGTTCATAGAATATTCTGGTCGTACCCTTGGATGATCGAAATGGTAAAGAAATAGCCTTATACTATAAGTTTTGATTCAACTTATAAAGTTAATCGTTTCAACATGCCATTACTGCAGGCAGTCGGAATATCACCACACAGTACAAACTTTTTCGTTTTTTTTGCTTGTTACCTAATGAGACTGAATCTTCATTCACCTGGGCCTTAAATGCCTTTAAAAAGATGCGTGATGTGAGCATCATCGAAGAGTCCTGCGTAGTGATAATGGATTACGATAAAGCATTTCAAATGGCTTGTAGAAAATGCTTTTCACTCAAGTTCAAGCACCAACTTTGCCGATGGCATATGATGAAGAATGTTATACATCATATCAAGAAGAAATGGGTCGGTAATCTTGATGGAACTTATGTTGGGGAGACTAATGGAGGTAGTGGTAGCTCTATAAGAGATCTCAGGCAGACAGAAGAAGCCAATAGAAATGGATTAATTAATTCAGAGCAGTTGCGAAAAATTGGTATCATCAGAGATGATAATCTTGGTAAGAACAATAAATCAGTTTTGTAAATTTATATAGTTTTTTTTGAAAAATTTTAGGAAGGTTAGCAAACTGGTCTCTCAGCGACCAGCATCTTCATACTCGGCATGCAAATGTCACCTCAAGCAGGCCTACTAGCTTTGAACTTGAATCTCACATATCAGGACGTAAATTTAAGCATAATGCTGATGGTTTCCTAACTGCGTGGAGAGAACTTGTCTACTCAAGTACTGAAGATCTCGCCCGAAGGCGTGGCGAGATTTAATTAATGAGTTTGCTAACCAAATATCACTCATAAAGTATCTAGAAAAGACCTGGCTAGTATTTGCTCAGCAATTCGTTGAATATGCTATATTGAGCCATCGGAATTTTGGAGTAGCAGTAACGTCACGAGTGGAATCCGAGCATGGATCCCTTAAATCTGGTCTAACAAATAGATTGGTGGACCTAGTTGGTCTGTATGATGCAATACAGGAGATGATGCATCGGCTGACAGAAAATTTTGAGGTGAAAAAGGTAAACTCGTTGTCAAAACGTTCTGAAGCCTCCAAAAAGTATCCCATGTTACAATTCCTCAACAAAATTATCACACTAAGAGGAATAAACTAACTTGTACGGCAATTGGAGCTAAATGATAAGGAGAAAGATGCCGGAAGTTATTCAGTTTGCTCCACAAATTTTTCAAAGCAATACGCTCTTCCATGCAGGCATCTCATAAGAGAGTAATTGCTAAAAGATAGAAGATTACTGTCAACAGATTGTGATAGGTACTGGCTTATCGATCAAAATAAGAAGCTAACTGATGAAGAAATTCAACGACGGGGAGAAAGAGATCCTTTAGTACGTCCTTCAAGAAAAAGGAATAACAACGAGGCCTTCGAAACCATCTGGCCAAGTAGATTGATTGAGGCAGGACTAGAAACCAGCACTCGAGATTTATCTCATGACGAGAATGGGAACTTACTAAGACTGCAACGCCACGCAGTAAAAAGAAGAAAAACGAAGGCACAAAAAGAGTTTGAAGAGAAAGAGAGACAAGAGCTGGATCTCACAGCTCTAATAGCAAGACAAACAAGAATTGAAGAGGCGATTAACTATATGAACGAAGCTCTTAAAGCCTCTCAGGAATTTACTCAACAGCAGACGCTATCTAGAGTAATGATTCCGGCCACAAACGCATTCCAAACGCATTCCAAACTATTCCGGAAACTTTATCGATATGTTCATCTTCATTCCACTCTAGTCAGAAACCTTTCTCACAGCTTTAGAAGCCAGAAGAGCATTTTACTGCAAATATGCAGCAAACGTCATAACATCGACCACTAGAAACGTATCTTTCTCTGGGAAACTTTCCTGTTCATCAAGATTCACAGTGTTAGATTTCACCAACAACAGTAGAAAATTTTAGAATAAAATAAATAAAAATTAACGGAATTTTTAAATCTCAAGCATTTTAGTTTTGCAAATAGTATATGACAAAAAGTATTAATAGTTTAATTACGTAGAAGATTAATCTAGTGGCCAATTAAAGCCCTGGTCATAATTTACTCACGCTAGCAGGGATAAATTGTTGTAAGATTAGTATTTTTTGTAGTTATTTTAATGAAGTCGTAAACGAATGGCAGTTATGCAATGCATAATCGCATGCTAGTATTTGATATAATTTATGCTACATAGTATCAATGCTGCGAATACCTTGTCTGTTTGTTTGTTTGTCATTTAACGTCTAACTAAATAAAGGCTTTGCTAGTATTTACAAATCCCAAATTAGGCAAAAGGACGCCAAAGCTGATCGCTTTGGGGATCTGAGGTATCAACCACACCAACCTGGAGTGTCAATACCTAGCACATTTGAAGTGCAGAGAATAATTCACGAATGATCTATTCCTGTGAAAAAAAGAGAGAAAACAAGTACTAGACAGATAGGTAAGAACGCATTCATCATGACCCAAAGGCCACTGGCTGAGGGAAAACCTGATGAGAAAACCCAGTGAGAAAAAACTCCTCAGGAAAACCTCTGCCATTCCACCCGTACTCTTTTACGACGAGCAGCCGAGTCCCCCTCCAGTAAGCCACGCAGGAATCTAACCTACCACCCCTATAGAATCTAACCAGCGCCTGATCATTTGCACCAACAGCTTACCTTCATTAGAGTTTGTGATTTCAAAATATTGAGCCTTTCTTTCGACACTCCCTGGGTCAATCGTGGGTGACTTCGTGGAAAAGAGGTGCAGAGGGGAACGTATTGTAGAGAGGAAGATTGAGAGCCGCGGTAATGAATGGGGATCCTGAAGGGGAGGACTGTGCAAATCTTCTTGGCTATCCCAGATATGCAAAACATACGGGGCGTTGACACCGGCAACCCGTGAAGGTGAAGATTTCGACTTTGCCGGCTTCGAATATCCTGTCGTTTGGCTAATTGAACGTTAGCCTAGACATGAAAATTTGGGAGTCATGTGACTAATATAGCTTAGTCATTTCCTTCTGTTCGTGTAGTTTCAAATTCATATGTGACGCGTTTCGCGCCGGTCGAAATGTAATATCCTATAATCAATTGTAGCGTTTTCCATTTACCTAATCAACTAGAGGATACGACCTAGTAAACGATTGAATTGAATGTAACAACGTTGAACTAGAAACACTTGGTTATCAAAAAGTCACAACTTGTTCTAAGGTTATTGATAATTGTAACTTTAGACCCTCTAACTGTCTATTCAAATATATTCTTGAACTTTCACACCACCTTCTCCAATTTAAGATCTTTAAGATGCTCTGTATTTGTCGAGCACTGAACTCACCACGAGCTAGAAACTTCAATAATCATATCAATACTTACGCCTTCCCGCGGCATTTACTTTCCATGTCGAATTTCGTTTCCTATAATTTTCAAGATGATGAGTTTGTAGACGAACAACTTGAATACATCTACATTGAATGGACTGAGAGAGATTCACAAAATCTATATAATATGTCAAGAAAATCATAGGAAACACTTTAGCACTCGCTCAATTCATTAGAGATAGGAAATCGTAGGGGCTAGAAGTTATCGAAAATCTATATCATCAGCATCACCGCCAACGAGCTCCATTGCTGCTATCACCAAATTTCAACCCCCTGAAAGTGAGGCATCATTTAAGTCGTTCAAACAAGATATATTAGAGGGAATACAACATAAAATAAGCTCTGGAAAAGAATTAGAAGATATCTCGATGAACGACGGATCAAAGAATCCAAATTTAGACAATAAATCAGAATCTGGAGAGTAAGAATCAAATAGATTACTTCTAGAAAAATTAAAATGCCAAGATCTCCGCCACTAATAAGAAATTCAACGAATGCGTTCAGAAATGCTAGAGCTAAGATTAGTAATGAGGCAAAACGAGTGTAATGGAAAGGAAACAATATCGGTACAAGCAAATACCGATCAAAACCTAAAGTTTACGTAAGAAGAATTACAAAAACTGAAACTAAAACCTATCACTTCGCTAGTAGCCTATGACCACAAAGATCAAACTTTATGGAATACTTCTCACGGACTTCTTAAGTACATATATCAACGAGATGTGATACAGAGAAAATTCCTAGGGCCATGGGACTTTTTTATGAACCTTTTTAGCTATAATGTTACTGGAGTAGACAAGAGTATGATGACAAGGAAATTTCAGAAAATGTTACGCAATGGACAGACTAATGATGCTCTTGGGTTACTTAAGGCGATGGATGATATATATCGTGACCGGAACGAAGTGCAAATCGCGGCCTTATTTTTCTTGGTCTTTAGACAATTCAAAGATGATTTTCTGTCATCTTTTCTCCAAAAATATTAGCAGTTGCTAGCACTAAGCCCAAATTCTTCAGCGGATGAAAAAAAATAAAATCTGTCACATATGTAATACGCTGAACCAAGTAGCGAGGAATACATGAAAAGAAGGAGCTGGCCCAGAAACTTTAGCGAGCTGTGCTGGGCTAACATCAATCACAGTTAACAAGAAGGATGATGGCCAAAATACTGTTAATTTTCTCTAAGACTAAATATCTGTCTATGAAGTTGTTACTAAATACATTGTGATCTATGCTATCAACATCCCTAACAGCATCCCCTATTATTATCCCCTATTGTAGAAGGAATGCCCTTAGTTTAGGGAGACGCGGACAAGCGTCATGTTTAAGGTTTTAAATCGCACCCCTTTGTAGGAGTAACGCGTATCCCAGTCATTAAGAATTAAGCGCAGCCCGTGACACGAGCTTTTAGAATATCTCTATACTATTGGTTCATAAAGTGAAGAAGTAGGATTGGTCAAAACAAGAGTATATCACATCAATCAGGTAGGGACGTTTGACGACGGGATACGATGAATTGCTGGTGGTAAGTTATTAGGAAGTCGAATGCCAGTAGCAGAATCTGATCTGGGGACGATCAAAGGCAGACTTAATTCCAGCGATCTCTGTAACGGAGCAGTCGATCATGAATATCTGTGACCCAGTCAACCGAGCACCCACTTTGAACCACTTCAGCTATCGTTCCAGAGGGACCCTGGTTTCGGAAATGTTTATCATGAAAGCTACAGGCATTCCACAGGCTGCCGCAGAGTGCTTAACTACTTACAATCATGTTCAGAAAAGCTTTTCGTTCCTTGTTGTCGAGAGCATAACACGTGTTATGCGTAGCGGCATGCGACACGCTCCGCACATCACNGTGCTTAACTACTTACAATCATGTTCAGAAAAGCTTTTCGTTCCTTGTTGTCGAGAGCATAACACGTGTTATGCGTAGCGGCATGCGACACGCTCCGCACATCACGAAATCACACAGTCTTCATACTATAAATCAAGAAACCCTTCATCTCCAAATTTACTATAATCTCACTTTAAT